>JBBMOC010000003.1:5302171-5465015 GCA_037975185.1 Centropyge bicolor | reverse complement strand
GCAGTTTATTTCCCTGTTCATCAAAAGATAAGAGTCCTCTCGCTGTTTTTGAATGTGTTATTTCATGTTTCCTGTCATGAAGTGAATAGATGATTTCAAGCAAAGATACTTTGAGGATGAAACTTCCTAAAGATTTATTATGACCAGGACTAGAGTCCTCTTATCAAAATCACTCAAACTCAAAGGTCATTCAGAAAATTCTGCCACTGCTCGCAATTAGCGGTCCCCTGGTGAGAGGTGTGTTTAAGTAGCTTAAAAGATTTTATGTGGTGTGATGTTGATCTTCTCTCTCAGTGAAGTCACTTACAAGTACTTTGTTTTCCTCACACATGATGCATTAGTCTAATGAGACAGCTCTTCAAGTTTGACTGCTTCCTCCCATCCTCTGAAATAACCCTATCCTCGTGTAACCTGCATCATTTTGGATGCTTTCATATTGCAATCCTGATTCTAAAAAAGTTGGGACGCTGTGTAAAACAAATAATCGCAGAATGCAGTCATTTACAATCAAACTATGTAACTTTACAAATTGTTCCTTAGCCCATGTATTAATCTCCTTTATACAATCATGCATTCACAAAGTGGTGAACCTCTCTCCACCCTCTCTTGTGAATGACTGAGTCGTTCCAGGATGAACCTTTCACACCCAATCATGATCCTATCACCTGCTACCAATGAACCTGTTTTCCTGCGGAATGATCCAAACAGGTGTTTTTGGATCAGTGCACAACTTTCACAGTCTTTTGTTGCTCCTGTCCCAACTTGTTTGAAACATCCTGCTGCCATCAAATTCAGAATAAGTAGATGAAGTTGATGAGGTCAAACATTAAATATTCTCTTTGTACTGTTTTTAATTGAGCATATGTTGAAAAATAATTAGAAAATTATCACTTCTGTGGGGGTTGTAGGAAC
The DNA here is from genome assembly GCA_037975185.1 of Centropyge bicolor. Taxonomy (NCBI): domain Eukaryota; kingdom Metazoa; phylum Chordata; class Actinopteri; family Pomacanthidae; genus Centropyge; species Centropyge bicolor. The sequence goes on along the minus strand of JBBMOC010000003.1, from coordinate 5,464,103 downwards.
TGTAGGAGGAATGTTATCAATCTTAAATGTGTCCATTTTCAAAGAAGTTAGTAAAGTCTAGATAATTAAAAAGGTCCTCTTCTTTGTCCTGTGCATGGAAATTAAACATCAGATGAAAAACTACTGCAAAACACACACAAATAGTGGAAAGAAAACTACTATAGTGATGAAAGTCAGCAGCATAAGTGTGCTTTTAGCTGCATGTTAAGGTGCATTAGTGACATTTCTCTTACACATTTGTTTACTCTGATGATCTGGCTGTGCCCACGACGTGATTATGTGATGACTGTATATCTTTGTCATAGTTGTTATGGTTCCTGCTGTCCAGTGATGGGGGAAGAGGCAGGCAGCTGCACAGACACACTGTTATTACATTATTTATCAGGCTGTAGCACTTAGCTGTTAGTGGGGCCTTTGACTTCACACACAGACACACGTGCATGTTGGCGCTACAGCACACACAGCCACGCACACTCACACACACACACTTGCGCCTCTTCATGACTGACAGTAAATTTTTGCCTTGTCATTGTTTATCTCCCTGACGCCATTGATTTAACTGAGTTGGATGGGTCTCTGTCAGGTTATTGGAATTTTGCTTAAAAAAAGGCTTATGGGAATGGACAGGTACCTCAAAAGGGGCTAAGACATTCTCCCACAATCCATCAGGTCTCTGTGTGACAGTGCTGATGTCAAGGTTTTGATACCACCGCTCCTGTCTGATTTTATCTAACACAAAAAGACAAAATGATAAAGACTCACCAATATTTATTTGTCATACTTTACAGCAGCATGTCCAACTTACTATATTTGCTTTCTCAGAATCAAATCACCTGCAGTGTGTAATTTCTAAATCAGGAAGTCGCAGAGTGCTTGTAAAAGGTGATCCAATGATCGAGCATGCAAACACATTATTCCACCTTCTATATTCTTTTCCTTTTCATTTGAGTTAAATTGATTCATGCTAGAATCAACAATTACATTCATTGGTGAGCCCCTGGGCACACACTCATTTAAATGGTTGTCAGCACAACTTAGTAATTACTGGATAAACAACATTTCACCTTGTTTAGCCGAAGAGCAACATTGGATTTGCTGTAAATATTGGTTCAAACTTTCTAATAATGAAATTGTTGTTATGAGCAATACCAAATGAAATTGATGTCACTGTAGGTTGAGTAGGTTGCCAGCTGCCTAATACAAACTAGTGCTGGCACTTCTATAATGCATTCCATTCAGCAGACAATTTAGAGTTGTCCTAGTTCTAATTGTGTAGTTAAACCAACTTTCACCGCAACACTCTAAAGGCCTGAAGCTAAATTAGCATAATGGCCACATGGAGTTTATTATGCTGTTCATTCAGTCATTTCAGGATAAAACTGTTATCATTCACATTGTTAATGAAATAACTGCAAATACATTTGTTATACACAGACTTCAAATTCAATCACTAATGAATTTAAACCAAATTAATTTATATGTTATACTCAATTTCAATCATGGAAATGATTTTTTTGCATGAGCTCACACCAAAACTACCTGCTGATTATGGCTCTAAAATGCCAAACAGGAAGTGGGAGTATTCAATGGGCTTTATGCAAAAGTGAGACGGTGCCATATTGGTTAAAGTACAGAAGAGAAATTTTCATTGTTTCAGGAAATAGTCTTTTTAAAGAACCCATGTTTTTAATTCTCAATTAATTGTGAACTTGGTTTGTCTGGAAGGAGGGGGCTCTTGTATAAAACACAGGGGTAGAAGCTCCTCAGGGAGCTGAAGGTTGGTTCAGTTCAGGTGAAACAGGTAAAGCAGTGTTGCCTGAGAGCAGTGAGCTCAGCCCAGGTCTTTTGTTAACTGGTGAATTTTCTTCTCACAAGTCTTTATAGGTTTAATCTTGTCTTGTTGTTTTGTAATTTGTTCATTTTTGTACATTTTTTTTCCCAAATCACCAAAACAAGTCTGAAATGCAGGTTTCTCTCAAAACTACACATAAAACACACTGTGAAAATCACTTAAAATTATAGCCTCTGCTTGTTCTCCCTCCACCACTCGGTCAATCCTCCACACCCACACTCACTAGAGATATGATTACAGAATATCATCATCAACTTTTATTTTAACTCATTTGCAATATAGTCGAGTAAAAAATGATAATAAAAAAGAGGAGACAGAAACTGGACACCAATGAGAAGCTTAGTTAAAATTGCAGACAGTAAAGTAAATATAATTTTAGAAAATCAAATAAATTGGTGAAATGATGAAACCTCAACAAAAGCATATATAGTTAATGCAGTAGATAAACATGTCTCTCTCAGATAAACCTGTCGGTGTCAAGCCAGTATACAGTTGAATGGCTGCCACCTTACACAGCTCGCAGCTTTGCCTTATTTTGTGCATTGATTTTAAACCAGTTATCAGTCTTTTCTTTAATTATAAATGAAGAGAAACACTACCTGTGAAAAGGATTGGTTTCTTGAGAGACTTGAAAAAAATGTGTTCAGTGAACTTCAGTTCCATCAGGACTCAGTGTTGTTTTTAGTACTAATTCAGTCACACTTAATCTCTCGTCTATTTTCGGCTGAACGAGTTGTTTTCCAGCCTGAAAAAAATAAAGACAAGCGCGGCTGTATCCAGTTACAGAGAGGTCATGAGAACCAGGCTCTAAAAAGACATGTCTGACACACTGCTGCTCTCTCACCCCATTTAGCCTGTGTGATGGATGGGTCATTTTATACACCATTAATCCATCCATTTGTCAATTACCAATGGAAATTTGGGGGGTTGAGACTGGGGCGGGGTCCCGGGCAGGCTTCAGGAACTGTCGAGTCTCTGAATGCCATCTTGCATCACTGCTGACTGCAATTACAAAGCCTGTCTGAAAAGACACTCATCCCAAAAAAATTTTTAAAAAAAGGTGCGATGGGTGATAATGATGTTTATTGCACTTCATGATTATTATCAGCACTGTCATTTCCATTTGGAATACATTTTGTATTTGGACTGCGAACATGATTGGCTGAGTACCATACATTGTTGTGTTGTATAATAAGCATTCGCTGCAAGACAAGTGGCTTGCTGATGGCACTCTGCTGAGTGAGCAAATTATACTCCGTCTGTACCAGAGAACATCGCATTTAGCAACAATGGAGAAGCGAGATGGATTTGTTCCCAGACACCTTTCAAAACTCCTTTTAATGAAAGGAAATGTGCGCGAATTATGGGAGATTATGCAAATAAGTGTGCAATGGTGTACTCAAGGGTTTGTTATGTTGTTCCGTTCCTTTTATCTAACGTCTGGAGAGTAAAAGTGTCTTTATTTCTTGCATTAGAATGAATTCCACAGTCAATTTGTACTACAGCTGTAAAATACATTTTCAAATTCAGCATCTATCAATTATGTGCAAATTCATGACCAATTTTTTCTTCTTATACATACATATAATTCTACTCTACAAAAAAATATTACAGTGAGGGAGAAACAAACCAATAATAAAACCAGTAATAATAAAGTAGGGCCAGGAGACAGAGAAGAGAAACAAAGGCTCTTGAATAGCTGAGGGGACATTATGGAGGCTGAAAAAAAGGTTTATGAGAAACTATCTGCTGTCAGTCCCTGGAAATTACCCCAGTCTGTGAAGGCGTCCCGTTTCCTTCCCTCATCTCTGAACGATGGGCGGATGTCTCTTTAACAGCTGGGGTTACCGACACACCGGCTCTCAGGCCTGATGAGCTGCTCTCTCTATTTGCTCTGCTCATTCTCCTGAGCACCGTGGCCATCCAGATTAGAGCCTATGGCCCATTAGGCAGCCAGGGAGGTGGGCAACCTCAGAGGTGTAGCACAAGTGTGTATGAGAGTGTGCGTGCTATGTGCAGTAAGATAGACACTACAAGTCATTCCGGGGAAGAATTGCTCAGTAGCAGAGTTTGTGCTCTTGTACTTCTATTTTTTATGAGGACCAAATGTCCTAACAAGGACAGAGACCTGAGGAAAATATACTTGGCTACAAGGAGTTATTTGAAGATGTAAGGCACGTATTAAGGTTTAATCAAGATCAGGCTGTGTGTTTACTCATTACTGTGAACACACTAATTTGAGATGAATACAGGATATAAATGGTATAGTTGAGCCACAGGAACTGAGTTAGTCACTTTGCCCTAGACTGTGACACTGCACAGACTTTCTGTTAATGAGAGTGGAGTTTCAGTAAGTGTTGCTCTTTTCATCACTTTTCACACTAACTATTCAGTCCTTTAGTCCAAATGAAGTGTTCTGCTGTGGGTATGCACTTCCCACTCACAACCTGGGAAAAAAAATATTTAAATGGTTAGTAAAAGTTAAAAGCTTTTTCATGTTTAATTAATGCTGACGTATCCTTAAATTAAAATGTCCTATATCCAAATTAACATATACAGTCTGAGCTGTATGCAAATATGAAAAAACAGTTTATGTCACATTCTGTGTACAATGCTGCTTTACAATATATATTCAACACCCCACTGGGACTGGTTTGCTGAAAACAAGCACAACATAAGGGCCTTCATGTTTAGTCTATCTGAGATGCTGGCATGATTTACCGGCTTGGCTGAAGCTATAGATGAAATTAGCTTGGAAAGCGTCCAGCTGCATGCTACACTACAAGTCTGTAAGGGTGTTTTTTTCACAAATTTTAGACACATACACATTGTTGCACCTTGATACAAGCTCATAAGTCAGCACTCTCTCTCACACACACACACAGCGGTGGACACAGTGGGAGGCAAGGTGCATCCAAAACATGCAGAGTGTAGTGTTTGTCACATTGTGCTGGCATGCAGCTCAGTACAGCAGGTCATTTTTCACCACCTGCAAATACAGCGAGCGTATTAAAGTCATCCAGGTTGGTGTTAATGTTGCCACTAATCACCATTCCTCACAGTTTGGGTTTGAAGTTGGCTTTTTAAAAACTGTTTCTAAATGCTGATCGGCATCACACAGACTTGGGTTCAGTCCTGACACCTTGCAAATTTGCTTTGCCAGGGTGGACCAAAATTCATGCCCACCAACGTGGAGACCGCAGCTGAATCCCTGACAGCAATTGCTCTCGCTCTATTGAGGGGATCGTGTCCTTGTCTGAGTCCCGGCGACCACCGCGGAACATTTCTATCATGCAACATTTCTTTTTGTGAGCAGCGTCCAGGCAGCAGCAGGGTGGTGACCTTACCTTTCACTCTGCCTTCTGGATTTTTTTTTTCATGCAAGCTCCACTGTTAAGGTTCTCGCAAAAGGCCTTTAGTTCTCTTAAAACCTGGAATATGACGTAGCTGAACACCAAGTAGTTTGTGCTTACGCTGATCGATTGCACAGAATATGTTATTATAGAGCATTTGGCTGAAGTCTGCTGAGGTGCCATGTTTTGGGGTTGATTCCTTTTTTCTTTACATGTTTTGAAAGAGCTTTGATATTCTTATAATAACAATGTCTAAAATGACTGAAAACCTTTAGACAATGAGAAAAGAATAACTCTTACCTACAGAGAATTGTCAGGTGATACAGATGGAAACTAGCCAGTGAACATAGTGAATCAATAGACAGATAAAGAGTCTGATATTTCCCTCATTGGTTGTTAGAGACCAAAAACAGAGCTAAAAGGAGAGTGAATGTTGGACTTACATTAACATGACTCCAAATTAATGGTAATGTTATAAGCAACTGTTTGTGGACACATTTGTCATATAGACTTAAAAGATGATGATATGTTTGTGTGGTGTACACAGCTTGTTTCCACTGCCCCCAGGTGGCAAAATCAATCAGTTATTGCCGGTTGGAGCCCTTGGGACATTTGTATGCTTCATTTTTACCTTAATGGCAATGAAGCTATTGTCTGGCTTGTTTCCTTAAACGGCCCTTTGAGAATAAAAATTACACCCTTGCCTCAACCCCGTGTGGATGCCACTGACCGTGTTGGTGTTCACGCTCTCCACTGTGCTCCACCCTCAAGAGCCAGTGTTTACAGCGCCGACAGCTCCGCACAAACACATCATGTAAATCAAATGCTGAGCTTGATTTTGAAAAACAAATTGGAAGACAAGGCAGACTGTAAATTGCTGGAGGCAATTTTGAAGCACTGTAATCACGGTTTGTTTTTGAGAAATTGTTTTCTTTTTTCCCCACTGTCACTATTTTGTGTTATGCTGTTTGAAAATATTCAATGTCATCCTCGCCTTGGGCAACAGAACGAAGCCGTACGTAGATAACTGAGCGTCCCTTCAGGGCCAATGCAATAATCAGAAATAGGAAAATGGGTTTACTGTTGCAGTTCAAACACTTTGAGTCTCAAAAGTTTATTGAGGATAGATGAGGGGCAGTGTATCACTAACATGGGGGGGAAAAAATGCTCTAACCTGAACAAGAGTGAATGTCCATAAATTGTATGTAATTCACAGATCTAATCAGCAAAACTGACTCAATACTGTATTGTCTTTTCTGTAATTGTTACAGGGGAGCTGTGGGTAATTAGCACAGAGATTCAGGGCTCGATCTTTATTTTGTCAGCCCAGAACAACACTGTTTAACAGCTCTATAAGTCCTCAGACGGCACAGTTTCACAGCCAGTTTAATTACTGTAGCTTCACTTGGCTTGAAAAGAATCAACAAGAGTTAGGCTAAATTGGGCTTTTGAACATGAATACCAATACTATTATTCAGCTGAGTTATTCACTTTTTAAATTTGACAATTTTTCTGTCAGGCTATTAAAAACGTTCATGGATTCCACCAGAATTGTATTCTTGCTAGAAATTTCATCCTTGCTCGAACCCCATTAAACTGCTCACGCTCTTTATTAAAACCCTTACAAATTAAATTCTTATCTGTGTGAGCAGCTCTGTTCAGTACGATGCAGGATTCACTGCAGATTTCACAGAAAGACCCCCCAGATGATGAGATAATTTTTTTTCTTTACCACAACCAAATTATTTTATTATTGCTTTCTTCATTAGAGTTGTAGAGGACAGTGGATAGAGACATGCATAGAAACATCATTATCCATGTGTATATATATGATCAAGCAGCAAAATTATCTGTCTCTGCATTTAGAAAGCAGACAGTAACTGGGCATGGTTTATACTGAAAGTCTTGTTAAATTGGGCAATTGTGTTTTCTAACCTATTATTCATTGACAATGCAATTGTTGTGCCTTCATTGCATCAAATGACTTGTATATATTGTATATAGTGCAATTCTATAAGAAATTTTGAAATATGTTTTTACATCTTCATACTGTAATTTTCATCTCTTTTTCTATTTTTTTTTTAAATTCTAACTAAACTGAACTGTCTGAATCCTCCACCTGCTGAAAAAAAAGAGGCTTGTGCTTCAAGAGGTTCATCATGAGGCATGTGAAGAACCTGCTGCCCCGCTCACTAGACCCCCTGTGGTTCCTTGCTCAACAGCCCTCATCTACCTGGACAAGAAGGAAGTATAAGTTCGAATGCTCATCCCTCCGCTTGGAAAGCTGAGCCCACGGGGCCTGAGCTTCCTCTGCAATTGGATCCTGGCCGTCCTGACAGGCAGACTTCAGTCGGTCCACATCAAGAGCAGCATCTCCAACAACATCACCACATTGAGCACTGGGGGCCCCCAGGGCGGCGAGCTCAGCCCACTGCGGTTCACTCTGCTGACTCACAAGATCAAGTGGGCTGATGACACGACCATGGTGGGTCTCATTGACAAGAATGATGAGTCAGCATACAGGGAGGAGGTGCAGAAGCTAACGGGGTGGTGCAGAGCCAACAACAACAAAAAACATCCCTCTCCACTGAACATCTGTGTAGATAGTCAATGGCACCAAATTCCTTGATGTTGCCCTGGAGGTGTAACGGGGGTGTGTGGGGGAGAACTCAATTGCAACACACAATGACACAGTTAAGTTTTAAGTCAGTCTTTAATGAAGCTTTCACAGGTAAGACAGGCAGGGATCATCTGAGTCTTGATACTTATCAAGCAAAAGTCAATGGAGCAGACAACAAAGAAACCAGAGCCAGGTGGGAGGTTCGGGAAGCTGGTGAGTGGATCAGGGTGAGGACTTACTCCGTAGAAGAACACCGACAGCCAAGCTGAGGCAGAATCCAGGTAAGGCAGAGAAACAGAGAAAAGTCTGGAACACTATGAAGCACAGGTTGGCTTAGTGGCTTATATAGAGAGTTAATTGGTGTAATAGGCTGCAGCTGTGAACACAGGTGAGTAGATGAGGTGGGTGTGGCTGGCAGGTCAGGTGAGGCAGAGACAGAGTGAGTGGAAAAGTACTGGGACTTGAATGTCAGACTAAAACAGGCAGACAGGCGGAGGACTTCACCTGGACCTTCAACTCCAGCTTCAAAGCCAAGAAAGTCCAACAGCGTCTCTACTTTCTACCAAAGCATCTGGGCCTTTGTGAGCAGCCATCAGACTCCTCAGTACTCAGGTACATACACTCACACACACTTGAACACCACTCCACTCGCTGCGAAAGTCATGTTAGAACCACCTGCATTCTTCCTGGTAATACAACATTTCATATTTACATTTACAGCTGTTGTGTTCTCACGGTTTGTTATCATTTTACAAATATGTTTACATTCACAGCAGTTTTCTTACATTAACACCAGTTTGTAACTATTACATTGATCTCTCTTTTATAATTTTGTACAGCAGTCACACCTACAGCAGCTCATGTTTGCATTTACAGCAGTTTGTAGTTATTTAAACAGTTTTTAACTACTTTCAACAGTTTTAACTTTGCACTGTCTCAGTCATTTTCTGCACCGTCTTTGTAACTCTGCAGTCTTGTGCTGTTTTGCGCACAGTTGCACGCGTGCACTGCATGTGTTCTTGTGTAGATATATGTTGTCTCTTGGCTGGTAGACTGTTGCACCTTGGTCCTTGAGGGAGCTTGTTTTAATTTGCACTAGTGATATCCGCACCACATTTCATAGTATTTGATTGAATAATTGTTGCGCTTTCACTAAAAACAAAAATGTAAACTTCATGATGCTGCTTGATGAAAAGTCAGGGGGTCATCAAAGTCAGGTGTATTCATTGTCTAAGGAACATGAATGTCAGGATTGATCGACAGTGCCATCCCCTAAGCCACGCTGCTAGTATAGAGAAAATAGACCACCCAGCAACAAGCTGCAATGACCCATGAATATCCTCTTCTCCTATCAGCAGTGTCAAAGGTATTTGGTGAAAATTTCTTAACAGTTTGGATTCAGTCCACGTGTGGGGCAGCCCTGTGTGGGCTGCTAGTTCATTGTGAGCGGGACATTAGTGAATCCATTAGCACTATAAAGTCTCATTGCCTCTGTCAGTTGTGCTGATGTGGTCTCGTTCCAGCTCTTTGCTTGTGATGAGTACAGATGGACGGAGCTTGTTCTCTCTGGACACGGGGAATCATAGCTCACAGTTAGGCCCCCACTCCACTACAGTCACACCTCATTGACCACCATTACTGCAAAGGAAACCAAATGATTTCAGGGGGGTGGCAGTAGAGGACCTCTTCTCAACACTTTGCCCTCCTTGATCATCATTCTCAGTCATCACTCTTTACAGGGATGATAAGTGATTTAAGTCTTCTGCAGTATGTAATATTTTGCATTTTCAGAATAGCTTAAAAGGCTCGGTAGCAGCAGATCATGTAATCATAATGGAAATAATAATCATAGTGGCAAAGGTAGTAGTAAAAAATGAGTACACACTATCTCATAATTAATAGACGAAATATAGTGAGAATAAAGAATTTCAGGCCAAACTCCAAACATTTGCTGAGGTGTATTCAAGGTATATTGCTGTTGAGGTATAAAGTTGTGTGAAAGTGCCTTGAATATTTAATTCTGTGTCCTCATCAATGACAATCTGCAGGACACACCACTCTAAAATTTCTCTAACGTCCGCATCAACTGAGAGGCAACATTTATCCATCTATTTATAGCTGCTGTTCATCTGCACGGTGACATTAATAGCTTGATCCATGTGTGTAGAGTGCGCAGCCTCCCTCCAGCTGCAACACACACAAACACGCCGCCGTGGTCAATATATTCTACTCTACAACCCTCCGTCCTCCAATGTGTTTGCACGTTGCGCCGCACAAAGTCAGTCGTCAGTTGGCAGCTTCTCCGAATTGTTTGGTGATTGGCTGGGAGCTAAGTGGTGGTGACGGATTGTGATGTTGATGTATTTACCTCCTGGATGCTGACAGGAAGCTGTTCCTACGTCCTGATTGACTGGGTCTCATCACGGCAGCCAGCGTTGCTTTGTTTAACCCGGTCAGGTTGGGGAGGGTTTGCTTACTCACTCGATGAGACGTCCATGAAGATGAGAGGAAGACCTTCCCTAATCTTGGCTGACATTGGCGGCTTGGCAAGCAGGGGCGGCTCACTGTTGCACTGCAAATGGGTGGATATGAAGCTACACCTCCTCTGAGGCAAAGTTTGTTGTACAGACATGCTGAACATCATCTACATCAGTACTGCAGGTTGAACAGTTATAAAACACAACTTTGTTCTGGTGTTAAGAAAATCAGCAAGAAGTAGGAATCTCTTAGATATCGATATGCATAAAATATAAATACTAATACTAAATAATATAAATTAGGTCTTTCAAATGAAAAGTGAGTGAGATCAAATCAGTATTCACCCCAAAAATAAAGTAAAAATAAAGTGAGGGCTTCCAGTTGTGAATCTGAAAATGATCCCATATCCCCATAAATCACCTTCCTGCCATGGGAAATAAAGAACAATCTATTTATTTATTCACTTTTTATGGTGCATCCCTAGAATTTGTTCCCATATGTCATCACCACCACAGTCTGTCTGCTGTTTGAGTAGATTTACTGATTAAAACTAAGGTGTATTTTCCCTTGGCTGCTGGTTTAAGAGGCTGAAAATATAGGATATAGGATAAAAAAATATGACAGCAGAGCCATCTAATGTGTCTCCTTATGCATAAAGCTGCACATCGAAAATGACATATAGGGGTCAAATTCAAATATTAAATCAAGGGTGAATGCATCTTTTCATTATTTTTGAAGTTATATCATTAATTGATTTCAAATTGATCCCCAGCAAGCACAGTTTAAATATATTAAAATCCATTATTTAACCAACCAAACTCATGATAAGCTCCATCTTTTACATCCCTGCTCACATTTTACATAACAGCAGGTGGAAACAGAAAACCCTCTCAGATGGGGGTCAGAGTCCTGTCACGCAGGGACGCAGGTCCATTTCACCGTTTTTCAGGTCCTTGTGGAAAAATTTGGGAAGCCCCGCACTTGAACCAATGAGACAGCCCACGTCCACACACGCACACACACGCCTTTGCCTTGTCAGCTAACCCCCTCTAGTGCCGAGCCTCCTGCACAGATGCGCACAGTCTCCGGCTGAAGGCGCCGCTCCAGATTCTCCTCCGCTGCATCCTCAGCCATCATCATCATCACCATCATCATCATCACTCCTCCATCCGCCGCGCACACCTCGCTGCTGCAGGGGACCCGGCCGGAGACGCGGACCTGCCAGTCCGGTGAGGCACAGCGCCGTGCCAGCATCAGGATTTCTAAAGTCTGTGCGCAACGGAGACGCACAAGATTAACAAGGACGCGTTGATGCATGTGCAAAACAACGCAATACCCGCAAGTCAAGACTCTTCAAAGTTGTTAGGAGCTACGTGTTTCCCACCTTCTCTGCTGATTTGATTTCACTTTGCATATTTTGGAGACTTCACCCAGCAGCTCTCCGTTACGCACCGCCGCCGCCTCCGGGGATGGATGTGCTGCCGCTCCGTCAGCCGCCACTTCTCTCCAGCTGGGACCACATGTAAAAAGGAGCAGTGGATCGGACAGGTGGAGGATCCAGCCCCCGCTCTGTTTTTTTCCCCCCTCTCACCACCTCACCTCCAGACGAGAAGTAGCTCAGATTAAAGCTTCATGTTGCAGCAGACATGAGTTTTGGAAACAGATTTTTCCTCGTTTCACTCTTTCTGGGAATTGTCCTCTCTGGCTTCAGCCACTGCAACCAAGGTGAGTTTGATGATCCTCCACAAAGATACCTGAGTATGATTAGATTATGACAATTACTATTGCAATGCTTTCCCACTCATTCCATCATTTCAAACTGTTTTATTATGGACACACACAAGCAAACATGCAGCTCTGTTACTGCTATAAAACCTACAGAGTAACACACAAATATGAGGAGTAAGAGGACATTAATAAACTTAGAGCATGAAGACACTTTGAGCAAGTGATCACTGAGGAAAAAGATCTTTCACTTCTGATATTCATGCATGAAGTCAAAAAAAATTAGAAGTTTAAAGTATCACATGCAGCATCACTTCTTTGCTTTCCTCATCCATTGTTTCATGAAATTAAATATAAAAATGAGAAATTAAAAAAGTGGCCCAGAATATAAAGACAAACTACTAAACTTTTAATGCTGCATATTCCTGTATAAATTTATATTCATGTCATTGCCTCTACTGGAATTAAGTGTTCTGTTTGCACAGAAATGCACCATGACAGGATCCACATCCAGATTTAAAGTTTACTCTTTTTTTCCCCCAGCTGAGTTCAATGGATTGCATCAGCTCAGTTTTTTTTTTAATCCAAACACTGAATCAGATAATAAAATGAAATACAGTTTTTATGGAAATCAGCTGCTGAAATGACAACCCTGAGGCTGCTTTAATTACACATTCTACATTACACACTCACTCACACAGAGAGAGGGGGAGAGACAGAGCAGACAGTAGAGCAGCCACAGATTGAATCATTAAGTGGGTGACAGGGTGAGAATGTGTGTGCGTCTGTTTGAGAGCGCGTGCGAGCGAGCGCAGACCCGCGTGTCTGTTTGTGTGCTGTGGCTCTTGCAGTTCATTTTAGACACATGCGGGAAAAGGCTCTCAGCTGTGTGATGCACAGGAGCATACATCTGCTTTGTGTTTATATGTGGTGTGTGTGTGCATCAGTGTGTACACAGGTACACACTCCTGCAGCCTTTTGCATAAGCTTGAAGTCCACCTGTCTTTTTATATGATGAGATATGAGTGTGTGTGTGTGTGGCTCCACGTGCACACATACACACACTCACACGCACACACTCTCAGCTGCAGCATCAGTGAGGTTTAAAATAGTCTTATTGATTGGGCGGGACACAGCGGGATCTGCCCCCCAGGTTATATTTTATTGTTCTCTCAGTTCAATAAGAGCGATGCTACTCCTTGTTCTCCCAGACAGCTGCTACATAACTGCCTCACTCTGTGTTTTTCTCTGCCACAGATTGAATGATTGAACTCATGTCTGCTTTCTATTGTACTTTAGTCTTTCATATTGACTGGTCTGGGACCTCAGCGGCACAATTGCAGTCGTTGTCTAGCACAGAGCGGTGCGGCACAGAATGGCAAAAGTGATAATAAGTCGGATGACAGAGAAAAGTGTCTCGTTAGGTGGTGAGGCGTACAGGAAATGCTTCTCACCTCACCGCGTCAGGGTAGCTTCTCAATGTGTTACTTTAATATTTGCAGAATTATTCCTGTTGGAGACATTGACACACACACAGTGACACAGGCTTGATTGTTCAATGTTGGGTTTGCATCATTTTTAAGGAGCGTCTAAATTGTGCATTGGCTTGAATGCTCAAGCTTTTCCACCCAATTCATGTTTAGATTCAGTCGTTTCTAGACCATGAAAAGGATGACTGGTCAACATATTGCCGTCCAGCCCAGCTGCAGTACACACGGTGTTATATAGGTAGGCTGGGGACAAAGCCCAACAGCATTACACAGAGGGGTTTTAGAGTTGTTTCATGCTTCGCACCGCGGACAAACACAACTCGGAAAATTGAGGATTTCACAAACAAAATTGGGCGAGATGTCAGCTGTTAGGAGGACAATAAAAACCAATCACCTTTTGCCTCTCGCCTGTGTGCCTCCTCTCACAGCAACATATCAGACAATCCCTCACATCAACCCAAGCGGGATTGCAGACAGTTATTAACAAAGCTCTGCTCACTCACTGCCAGGTTGGAACAAGCCTGCTTTCTCCATCAACAGATCTCTTCCCATAATCTCTTTCTTTTTATTCATTTTTTTTCCTCGTTTCCCTCCCCTGTGAAGTCGGCAGCAGCTATATTTATTATAATGAACATTCACAAATCTCATTTACTAACCTGATTTTCTTGAGTCCTTGTAGCATTTTCCCGAGCAGAAGATTGCTCATATCCAGTAAATTGGGGGATGATGTCTTTGTTCCATACTTCTGACACTGTTCGGATTGTTTCTTTCCCTGACTGAGAGATTCAGGCATGAAAAATCAAGAAAGCAATCCATCCCCGGAAAATGGATGAGCGAAATGAAAGCACCACATGTGAATGTTGTTTTTGATCTTCGAAAGTTTGATGCCACGACTCTAAAGGATCTTGCGTTGAAATCATCATCAAAACATCACAACTCTTTGCATCGACTTAGGCGGAGGGCTGATTAAAGCTAAGGCTGCTACCACCCGCCGAGCGCCCAGATCAGCATCGCTGCTGTAGATGGAGATATTCAGCAGCAGTGTGCTGTCAAGGAAAATCAATCAATCAGCCAACCCAGAGCAGCCACACAAAATGTTAACTCTGAACCTTTGACTCACAAGTCACAGTGTGTGTTTGTGTGTTGTGACCTTGTGTGTCTGTTAATTCTTTCTCACACAGGAGCAAGAACATTGTGTATATTCACAATCAGTGTTCATGCATCTGAAGCCGCTACTGCAGAAACTAACAATTTAGTATTTCTAACATCGGAGATTTTTCTTCATACATGTACAAAAATTTTTGCTTTATCCGTGTGGTAGTTTTCTCAATTTCTGCCTCATTACTCTTAAGTGGATCACACACAGCTACATGTAATAAAAGGTTTTTCCACAAAGGTTTCCCACCGAGAGAGACTGAGATGACTCCAGGCTGGAGACTGTTAATTTAGTAAGGGCCCGGCTTCCTCAGAGGCATTCCTGTTAATGATTGTTGAGTTTTATTGTATGCAAGCTTTATGGCCACCTGGTGAACAAGATCCACTTAGGAAAACAGCTCCTATCAAAGTCACGACCGGTCAAGCGAATTTGCCTCAGTGAATGCTGTACGTCATTTATATGAATTAGCTTCGGTATTAAATAGACCATACTGGCAGTGCAGTATCTAATTAACTACAATTTGTACTTATTTACACATGCAGTATATTTTAGTGGCCATTATGCAAAACATTAAGGTGATATTCTACTATCAAGACTTTCAATTTTCGGAAGCATGTTTGAGTCGCGGGCACAACACACTCCGGGTCCACCCACTCGTGTTTTCACTTGTTTTGTCTAATTAGATCTCTTAAAAGGACTGTGTGAACATAAATAGACGGAGCTCGACTAACATGTTGCAGATGTTCTTTTTAGCTTTGTATCATTCTTATTTGTTTGTCCTTTGTTTTATGGAGTTTAGAAACCTCAGCATAGCTCTGCACAACTTCGACCTGAGCCATAATAAGTTCAAACACGTGTATGTGTGCAGAGCCTGTAAGCACTTGAATGCAACACCAGTGACCTTTACAGTTTGGGAGAATAGCACATGATACAAATAACTTTCATAAAGAAGAAAATACAAAAGAAGCAGGGATTTGCCCATTGTTGTGTATTTACTGTACTTCAAACAGGAGCATCCTACATAGTGGGAAATCACTGGACAAGCTTAGGGTGTGCTTTGAAAAATGATCAGTAACGTTGTGGTGATATTGTGAACTTTCTGCAAGTGAGTGTTTCAGTAAATGAGACCTGTGGACACTTGTAGCTACAACAACATGCTTCTCCTCAGCATTGTAGCAGCGGCACTTGACCCAGCGTTGAATCGCTAAATCACATATTACTGGCAAGAATTCCCTTCACTAATCTCTCATTTAAAAACACTTACGGCCTATATCAGATCTAATCAGCCACATTTTAAGATTTGCTTTGCTGCCATTTATTAAGGCGCTGGATGTTTGATCTCGGTGGAGTGTGGAGACGTGTCGAAAATCCTGTCATGCCTGTCAGGTTGCCTCAGCTATGGATAGATTTCCATTTCACAGCATATCATCCCCTCATCTGTTGAGAGCCCAGCACCTTGTTTACACCACTAAATGACAATGTGCAATCCTCACTGAAATACTCACCAAAATCAATTTTCACAAGTCTCTGCTCATCAAATGTTCTTGTTTGTCATTTAACAAGACTCGCTGTTTACCGGGATGGGAATATACGGAGCTTGCAAATTGAAAGGTTTTGTTTTTGTTTGGAAGGCTTGCTTTGCTTTTTGAACCACAATAGTCTTGGGGGAAAATATTCCTGCTGCATACAAAAAAAAAAAAAAAATGTTTCATTACCAGTTTTACCGCAACAGAAACCAGTTTGTTGTTCACTGTTATAGTATAGTCAGATATTGCCACATTCAACCTTTATGGTGCTCTGAAAAACCAGAAATGTACCAAATCAGCCATAATATTGAATGTTGTAAGAGTCATACCAGGTGCCTAATTCACGCCATTTCTTTTACTTTTTGCACGCTAAACTTGAAAGAGACGACAACTGTAGACAGCCGGTATCGCTGTTGTCTGAATCCTCCAACTGCTCCAAATTCTAATTTGCATGAAGTAAGTGAGACTGCCTTTGGGTCTGTTTGGGCCGTAGTTATTTTGAGGTGTTTGTGTGGCCTGCGAGGGTTGTAGGCCAGACAGGAGATGTCATCATTCTACTGGCGCTCCATATATTTATGAGTTGGCCGGCTCATGTTCTATTTATATCAAAGCAGTGGAAGTCTCAAAGGACCCTCAGCTTCATGCAGGGTCTGTGGGTACCTCGCTGAGAGATAACTCTGTGGAGAGAGAGGATGGATGGATATGTACACGCAGGCAGTTTTAGTGTTCACTGGCACTTACGCTGCTCATTTACTCAAACCGGAACACACACACGCACAGTCAAGTAAAAGTGCGCACACATGCTAAAAAACACACACACACACTACTGTTGCAATCTAGAAGCCTTGCATCTACATTCGGTTTCATAAAAGACTTATATCAGTGATGCTTTTAAATGATCTGTAAAACCAAGCGAGTGGTTTCGTGTTTTAACACAAAAGCAGCAACATTTTGGTTTGGCTGTTTCTGTGCGACGCTGCCTTGGTCAGGGAACACCTGTACCTGCTGTAATCTCACTTCAAAACAGTGTCAGCACACCAGAGGTGGCTCATTTCAAAGCATGTTTTGTCTTTTGCACAAACCAAGCAAAACCGATATGATGCTTTTCTTTTCTTTTTTTTTGCAACAGCTGATTCAAATAAAACCATTAAGGCTCTTATAAAGTTATAAAAACAATGTTTTGACCCAACAGTGCAATGTTCTGCTTCCACGCTGGCTCCTAATGCACATCAGCTATTCTTTATTGATGGGGGAAAAAAAAAAAGTGAAGTGTGAACCAGCTCACTGCAGCGAGCGACAAGGCCAACTGTCAGTGATTAGTCCGTCCTCCAGGGACCGTGCTGCTTACCTGCCCACCGTCGTCTAATGGTGTCCATTAACACCGCTGGCATTGCCAACTAGTCCTCCAGCCTGGCACTGGCACTGGCACAGACATGGCACAGACCTGGCACTGGTAGCCAGAGAGAGACCCACAGTGCCTCTGTGTGCTGAACCAAAATCAGCCGACATGGAAACATTACAGTGAGCTAGCGCAGCGGAGAGGACGGGATTGGGAGACGAGCATGAAAGACTCAGCGTGAAGCCGTCTCTTGCTGTGATGTACATGATGGTCAATCAATAGACTAATCTGCTACATTTGCATATAAATCAATGTCCATTTTCTCAAATTTATCTCAGAATGATACAACACAGCAGGATTCATTTAATACTAATGTTATGAAAAGGTCGGTTTGTGGCGAAGTCTTTAGTGTTAAATATCTGCTGTTTGTGATTATGATGTCGTTAATATTTTCATTTGGAATAAAGAGAAGAATAACTGGGCCGGTAGCCTGATGCCTCTGTGGTCAGATGAGAGAAGAGCACCACCTACTGAAACTCAAACTTTCCTAACAAGAACTAGGAGGAGGAAAGATTTTGTTTGTCCTACTTATTGAAGCATAGAAAGTTTACAGCAGACTTTCACAGGTAATTGAATTCAGTGTCCCCTCTGAGGCATCCAGTGCATTTTTTATCCCACTATGATTGTCTAAATGTTGTTTCACAAGTTGACCCTAAAAGCAATAAAATTCTTTGGGAAATGGATCCTGAAAAATTGAGAAATTTGCAGCCACTAAACATCATAATGTGACAGTAGCATTCATCAGAAACCTTAATTGGAAAAAGGCAAAATTAAGACGTAGTTATGACTAGTAACTTGTCAAATACTGTAGGTGAACTTGAGCATGTGTCACTCTTTCTTCTACTGCTGCAAAGTATGTCTGTCTCTTTCTCTGCGTCCTCTCTTCCTGCTCTGATTTTACCAATCAGCAGCTGTCAGCCATGCAGGCTACAGTGTATGGATTTTAACAGATGACATTTCTCTAACGTTACCTTGAAATCTTAGGAAAAACACATCTCTCTCTCTCTCTCTTTAAAAGCCTCACTTCTAATGCGGCTTTCAGGAAGCACACACTTTGTTTTAGAATATGTTCTCCAGCGCACCAGGAGTTCCCACTCCATTAACATGACCTGAGCACCTCATTGCTTTTATGTCTCCTTGCATATGTCAGTGGATTTTGGGTTGGTGAGGCAATGAAACCAGAGAGCATAAAACTGTGTGTCTAAGTAACAGAATTAGCATTTAACACTTTAGTCAGTCATACTGTTTATTCAAACATCTATATACACACAGAGCAATCAGACACATATTCACAGTCACATGCATGACCTAAATGAAACAGATGAAAATAGTCAGACTAATTAAAGCTGCACTAATCAATATTTTATAACAACAATGCCTCAGATGACTGTGTAATATGAAATGGATCTCGTGTGGTGATGAACTCAGATAATNCAACCTCAGCGGTGCTGTCTGTGTTGACAACACACACGTTTCCTGGATGGTTTTCTTAACTCTTGGATGTTGTGATACGGACGTTTGGCTCCGTCCAGAGCAGGTGTTGCATTGTGCCGCTGCAGTGTGTCCTGCACTAGCTCTGTGGGAGATGATTGGAGGGAGAGGAGCATTTAGGTGTGTGTGTGTGTGTGTGTGTGTGTGTGTGTGTGTGTGTGTGTGTGTGTGTGTGTGTGTGTGACCGACACATGCACGCACTATGAAAACCTCAGCGAGCAGATGCTTGGACAGTCTCTGTCAGCCAGGCTCCATCAGAGGTGTGCTGGCTCATAACTGGGGAACAGACAGACTCCAAAACGTCCCTTCTTCCTCTCTGCTTGCCTTGTTCTTGTCAGAGCACATTCACAGATACAAATATCAGGTTTCTCTTGTCTTGACATTGTAATTCACAAATGATGATATAACCGCATTGAAACTACTACCTCCTCTGATGTACGTTCAGTTGTAATAACTAGCTTTCCCAGAGCAATTATGTTAATGCAGATTTATTCAGGAAATAGTGTCACAGATAGAGATTTGTGTTGGCATAATGAGCCCCCCGGGGACCACTTACACCGCTCTGAATGGACATTCATGACTGACTGACACTTACAACTCACTCGCTATCCAAGTAGAAGAATACGCTATAATTTATCAGAAATCAGTGTTAGAATCAAGTGTGTCCGATTCGCAGCTCAGCGTTTTAAGATCTAAGTCGACGGCTGCTCAAGGACAAGTTTAAAGATGAGATTTTTTGGCAGCGGATGATGAGATTCGACGATGATGAGTCGTAGCATGTGAGGGAAATGATTGGCTTTAAACAAGCCTCTTGGGTCCAGTGTTGTTGGTTTTTCTGCCAGCGATCGGTTTCACCCTGAATACCAATTGTCTTCCGCTCGTAATTAGGACATAACCGTATTGTCACACATACTGTGCATTTGGCACATTTGACAAGGTGATTGGATGGGCGCCATGTAATATTTATGGATTTTGAAAAAGCAACAGGATCAGCGTCTGCTGTCTATTCCCTAATGTTGTCACAAGTGTAGGTAAAAACACTTTTTTTTTAATTTAGTGATGTTGTGATGGCTCCACGCTGAAGGTAAATTCAGGAAACCGTATCTGTTCCTTTTCACTGTAAATCACTTGTCGCTGGGAGAGACGCTTTCCTCCTGAATTATTAAATCTACTGTCCTTGAGAGCAAGACAAAATATTGTCAAGGATGGCAATATTTTCCAGGGTGAAATTGCTTTGTTTTTTAACACTACCTGGAAGGTTAGATTGAACAGACAATGATATTATGCTGTGCCAAGATTAATATCATTGTATATTAAACTTTGGGAAAATGCAATACCAGAGCTCTGATTTACATATATAAAAACCAGGATAGTGATTAATATTTGGCATAATGAAAACACAGATTCTCATGGCACAGGAAGGGTTGAGGACATACTTTTCTCTGATTATACCTCATGAGCAGTCTCGGTCGTGGACAGAAGACGAGCGTGTTGTCGTGAGTGAGACTGAAGTAAAGCTGTGGATGACAGAGAGGGACGATTGGGGAGGAGACGGACTGTTGACAGCAATCTGACTGCAATCCATCAGTTCCCAAATTGTGTGGCAAGTGGCGAAAACGTTGCTCCCACTGTATCCGCCGCCGCGGCTCATAAATATTCATCCCAGAAAGTCATTTCTGTTAATATAAAAAATGTCTAAATGAACACGTTTATGACTGATATTTCAATTTCCAGTGTGAAAATAGGACTTTCTGTGTGCTGACAGATTGCTAATGGTTGTATTTTCCCCTCTCCTCTTTTTCCCATTTCAGTTGTGCTGCTGGATACGACGTCCGTGCTTGGAGAGCTTGGATGGAAGACATATCCTATAAACGGGGTAAGGAGGGCAACTCTGCTCCGATTTTTCCTTCAGTCTTACTGTCCAGTGGGCCTGATTCAATATGCATGACCAGTGTTGCATCAATGAGTTCAAATATATTGATTCTAACAGGTCAGAGCGGGTAGCAGTGATCTGTTTCATATTCACATCCCTGTTTTCGTTCAGACCCCTCTCTCCACATGGGAAATACTGTAACTTGGAGACAGATAATGAGCCACGGTCTCTAAGGAAGATCCCCTTATGCTGCTCAATCTCCCCTGTCAATTTCTGCCCTGTGTGTCACCATAGGGCCACAGAAATGTATTACTGATTCTTTAAGTCTGAGCCAAAGGAGAGCATATAGAGTGGTCATCAGTCCAGCTCCTGCTCACAAAGCTATAACCCCGATTCAAAAAGAATTGGGCCGCAGTAAAACATGAATAAAAATAGAACACAATCATTTGCAAACAAACTGGGTTCACAGAAAACAGTTTTACAAAGTGTTCCCAAGCCTGTGTCATAATCTCCTTTATACAATCATGTGTTTGACAAAGTGCTGAAGCTCTCTCCGTCCTTTGCTTGTGAACGATGAGTCTTTCCAGGATGAACCTTTCATACCCAATCATGATACTATCACCTGTTACCAATGAACCTGTTTACCTGTGGAATGATCCAAAGAGGTGTTTTTGGATCAGCCCACAACTTTCACAGTCTTTTGTTGCTCCTGTCCCAACTTGTTTGAAACATGTTGCTGCCATCAAATTCAGAATAAGCAGATATTTATAATAATCAATGAAGCTGATGAGGTCAAACATTAAATATATTCTCTTTGTACTGTTTTCAATTGAGCATATTTCGAAAGGGATTAAATGATCCCATTCTGTTTTTTTATGTTTTAAACAGCCTCCCAACTTTTCTGGAAGTGCAGTTTTAGCTGCAGCATTTGATATCCATATTTTCTCCTCCTGTATGCTGATTAGAAATTGTTGAGATGACAATATCAAACCTTAATTGGCCATAATGAAAATGAAAAAAAAAATCCAAAATACATGTCAGTTTTCTATCTGCCACCCCTTTATTTCTTCATCTTCAGGAGAACTAAGTTTTTAAAAAAATACTGTAAAAAGTTAGTGTTCTCGTCTCCGTTTCACCTCCAGTTACCTGTCAGCTGCTACAGAAACAATGTCTGCACGTGTTATATCTTATTCTGCATTTTTTTGCCACTCGACTCCCCTAAAGGTGTATTCACGTCTTGTTCTGGCAGTAAGTACCTCCAGCTCCTCAGCAGTATCTTGTCCAGCTGAAAATCAAAACTTTGGAAACAGCAGCAGAGTGCCAAACTGAAGGTATTGGCATAATAAAATATAGATGCGCTGACAACGAACCGTAACATCTTCAGATCAAAACCTTCATGTTGCATCAAAACCTTTCCCTCCCTGCGCTGTCAGAACACCTGAAGACCTGATTGGAAATGTCTTCTTGTTATATGCAGTGAGCAACAAAGGCCCAACTGGCTGACTACCACCTCTTTCTTCACCTTCACTGTCTTGGTTTAGTCTCCATACCTGTTTAATATGGCCATTCAAGATGGAGGCTAATTACAGGATGGAGGCACACACAGGCCATCACACTGTGTCCACTCTGACTGTGTTCAGTCCTTGTTTAATTTTCACTTTTCCTGGGATATTAAACCCATCCATAGCTTATTGCCATGAAAACTCCTCAGGCTTTAACCTTCTTTTATGTAGTGTCTTTTAAAATGTCAAGTATAAAGCGCTTTATGTAATGAGGTAACTGCTTGTGGTTTGATCTGTCAAACATTATCAGTTGTGATCTCTCAAAACTTTCTCTTTTTTTGAGATGATGAATAAATATATTTAAGTAACCCAAAGCATATAAGCAGAACAAGCAGAAGTCTCTGATGTCTGTTGAGGAGAAAACTGTATTTAGATTTTCTTTTCAGTATTAAAATCTATTTCTGTTTGTCTGATTATAGTCATGCTTACAGAACAGAAATGGCTTGTAGCTAATGTGCCATGACATTTCACAATGCAGATTCTCCCACATGTATTGTTTGTACAATAAAATATCATCCAACTTTAGTTAAACAGAACAGCTAGTCACTGACACTGTGGCGTCATTACACTTTCTACTTATATCACCCAGTGCTTATATCACCCAAAGCATGATGGGTTGTGTTGTGCCAAAAACTGTGAACAAATATATCCGAGATAGAAAAACTGTGTGTTTTTATATTTGGCACACTGACGTTCCTCCTCTATTTCCTCCTCATTCTCTGCTAAGATATGCAGAGACTGTGCCATAAACCTGTAGTTGTATAAGCTGAGATCAAAGTGTTAAATATGTACCAGCAGTTGCACATGGAGTGAAAAAAACAAAATTTCAAGTAAGAGTCGATCTGGAAGTGAGACATCGTCACGGATTTAGCTGTAATTAGTGTGATAATCATGCTATCATGAGAAAGTGCATTATCTTTAAAAAGAAAAAAAACAAGATAATTAAGTTGTGATCTGGAGAGGATAGAGATCAGAAGAAACCATTGATGTCTGTTGTGTTGTTGGGGGACTGCAAGCAGACCGAACAGAGGATAGAAGAAACACTGAAGGTTCTTGTAATAGCTCTTA
This sequence comes from Centropyge bicolor, assembly GCA_037975185.1. Lineage (NCBI taxonomy): Eukaryota > Metazoa > Chordata > Actinopteri > Pomacanthidae > Centropyge > Centropyge bicolor. The sequence continues at coordinate 5,440,510 of JBBMOC010000003.1, read as the reverse complement.
TTCTATTTTGAGGTTGTGTTTAAGTGTTTGAGAGCTGTGGCAGTAAAAGTACAACTTTTTCCCTCCCCCCTAACAAAAGTGGAGTAGCTGGGTCATGCCTTTTTTGGAAGCTTTGCAGTGTCTTTTCCATCCTCCGCTATCTTTATGACTTCATAGTTTCTCTCTGTGGGTTTTGACTTTAAATGATCCTCTGCTGGAATATCCCTAAGGTCTCTCCCCCCGCCGCCCCTCCTCTGTCTATCTATCTCTCGCTGCAAGGCCCTCGGTGGCCCATATCAGGGTTATGGAGGTGATTACATCATGTAGGTCGTGGTGACAGCCGCCCACAGCGTTAAAGAAGAGGAGAGAGGGAGGCTGCTGCCTCCATGATTAAGCTGTCATCCCTCTCCCCTCCTCACTCATCCACTATCCTCCGATTTACCATTAATATTTAAGGCATCGAGGTGAGAGGGCCTGAGGGAAGGTGTGAAGATCTGGAGAGGTAAAAGAGTTTAAATCCCCCTCACTACCTGGGAGCCAGCAAGAGGAAGTCAATCCCCACCATATTAGACACAGCCTGGTATCAGGCCGATACAGCAGCGCACCATGTAGCTGCCTATCAGAGTTGCACGCTGGTTCTAGTTCTGGATATAAACTGCTGTCAGTCAGTCCTGCCCAATGCACATCTTTAAATAATTTCATATGCAGTAACTGCTCCAACATGATTAGCCCATGATGAGTTTGCCAGGAGTATAGCTGGTTGTATGATATGAAATTGAAGGTGAAGTGCAAATTGAGTTGTGTATTTATGGATGAGTTTTTATCAAAAGCCAGTAAACAACTCCTGTTAAAGAGGAAGGTGAGTGGTTTTGTGGACGAGGAAGGTTAACCAGCAGTGCACAGTGGTGGTATGCCACATTACAATACAGGACAGGACAGTGTGGCATTGTGCATAATCCTGACAACAACAACACTGAAGTGTCCTTGAGCAAGACATTGTATCCCTGTAGTTACTTACTCACGGTCAAATATTATGAAATTCAGCCAAATAACCAAAATGCGAAAAATACTGTTAAGAGGATAGAAAGTGAGAGAAGAGAATTATGAGGCCTACATGGAACTGCAGTTTCCAAAGTTCAGTTCAGTTGGATGTAAATAAGAAGTATAATGTTACCATGGAGTCGGTAAGTGAGCTGTGAGCTACAACTTGAGCTTCATCTCTCTTTTCTTTTTTTTTTTTTAATATATGTTTACCTTATTTTGGCAACTAGCACCAGTAAATAAGATAAGATATACCTTTATTTGTGCCACAGTGGGGAGTATAAGTATGTATACGTATGCTGAAATACATTTAAGCAGTTCCTGTTTGCACTATACTCATAAATATACAGACTATTGTTACTGGATTAACTTGAATTTAATGAAAAATTTAAAATGTTATGATTTTCAAGTTATAAGAATATTTTTCATATTATTTCTTCTTTTTTTAAGGCATTTGCATAAAAATCGATCTAGACAGATTTGCTCTAGACACAAAATTTGCTTGTTGTATCAAGTTTCCCCATGAGCGACTAATGTAAGACTGACTTAGCTTGTGAAATAAGAGAAAACATTGTGGTTGCAGTAGTGGCTCGCAGCGGCACAAGATCAACAGTTTTTTTAGTATGAGGCCAGTCTAAGGTCAAGACCAATCTCAAAAATCATTTGTGCACCTGGCCCCAGATGATAAGTGAGTCACACCGAATCTAAAAATATTATTCTCATTCTCATATTTGAGGCAGTTATGACTCAGAGAGATTTTTGATGCAAATCGCAGCAATCTTGTGCTAAGAGTTTTAAAGCACCTCAGTGTCTCTACGAGTCTCACAGACGCTGCAGCTCCAAATGCTGACTGTGTCGGTGAATGGGCCAAATCAGGGGACCAGATTACAACGTTCCCGTTGTTTTTGAACGTGCACCCGTCCCGTTCACCTCACTCAGTATCTTTGCCTCACTTTGTCTCTCACTTCACACCCCCGCCCCTTCAACTCTCTACTGCCCTCCTGGGAGCCTCTCAGTTTTAAAAACCTTTGTTCTGCATACACACCCAAAAACATTATGGCATCCAATTTTTGTTTGTATGAAATATTGTGAAGCACAATATGATCCTTTTTGAGAGCAGGTTAAAACGTAAATATTTACAGCTCTCCTCTCGTTTACGGTGCTGCATGAAAGACACTTATTTCCATATTTTTTGTCGTCATTTTAATGGATGCATCTCAGCTTCTCCATACATTCTCATGCTCATCTTTACATTTGAAAGACTGGTTATGGTGAAAGTTATAGGTAGGGTTTTTGCTGTTGGTCTGGGTGGAGTGAGAGTTCATTAGCAGTGCTGGACGGTGAATTCCTCGCTATGGGCACGCTTAGGTGTGATTATCAGAGTTGCCTGGGAATAGTTTTAATTAAAGTGAAAATTACAGGGAGAGACTGAGACACTTCAATCAATTAAGTAATCTCTCCCCCATCACTAGAAAGCATTTCCCTATAGGTCATAGGCATCTCCAGCACACTGGAAAGCTGTAAGCAGATGTTTACACACTGTACACACGATCATACATCTTGGCCATGGCCTGCCTTCAGTGCAAGGTGCCCTTAGATTATTTTATACCTGCTCTGCTTGGAAAGTAAATAGACCTGTTTCAATTGGCCCGCGAGGGAAAAGCATGCACGGAGGACTGTTGTTATGTTTGTTAATGACTTGGCTGAATGTGGGAATATCCTCCGAGTTAGAAAACACACTCACCCTCAAAGGTTTCACTCATTAGATTTGTGCATATTGAACAACGATTGATCTATACCATGTCTTTCAAGGACTTTGACTCTGCAGACTTTTTTTTTTTTTTTCCTACAGTAGAAGATAATAATTGTGTGTCTGAGAATGCCGACGGCAAGCAGATACTTCAGCGGGAAAAAAGATGTAGATGTGGAGGGGATTTTTTTTTGTAGATGTTTCCATGAGGCAGAGATGTGTGTCTCTATTCTCGGTCTTTCTCTCCATGTTCTGAAATGCTGAATAGTGATGAAGAGCAGGCCGTCGGAGGGGTGAATGAGAGAGAAAGAAAGAGGAGAAGGAAAAGAGGGTTGATTTGGCGTCTGCATGCAGCCACGATAAGCTCCACTCAGAATGGGCAGACACACTGCTGAAATATGCATGAGTCATTTCCCAGTGGTGGGTGGGGGGTAAGAGAGCGGAGCAGAGAGAGGAGCAGCTTATTTATTAAATTACATGAAACAGCTTTAAGGGATTAAGAATGCCTAATGTTGCCTTTTGTTTTCACTCATTGATATTATAATGGGAAACTGAACATAGGCAGGTTGGACGACAAAGAGTGATGGTTGTCCGTCATAAAGGGAGCGAATAATCCTATTTTTATCTATTGTCAGAGATCCCAAGCAGCCAATAAGTCAGATCTACCGGGGGCGTGTAAACACAATGTTGCGTAAGCGGGGAGCTCAACGCCGGCCCGTCGGTTTACTGCTGCCGGAACACTGCTCAGTCAAATATTAGTCTGTGCAACCTCGATACCTCACAAGTGTTCAGCTCAGAGCAAGACATTTGTCTCAGAGTGTGTTTGTGAGGAGCTGATATGAATGTGATGCAGGTTGCATTTTGAATGAAATTTAGATTCAGTACGACATTAAAAAAATACATTTACTGTAAAACAAGTCAGATGCAGCAGCAGTTTTAATCTAATGTGTTCTGCAAAGGTCATTTTAAGTGCTTTTGAATATTGATATGTGTCCTCTGTTTGACAGCTGATAACAGGCTTCTTTGCTAAACCTGCATGTGCTGCCCATTCTCACTGAAGGTATTGTTGAATGTATCTTACCCTTATGAGAGGAGCTCTTTGTAATGTGGTGGCCAAGAAGGGCCTGAACTTCAGGACTTCAGGCGTCTACATAGATATTTGAAACCTGCAATTAATTGTAAGACGATGCAGTGATTGATTTCATAAAAAAAAAAAATCATATTAACAAAATGAACTGTTAATGTACCATAGTAACTTATCAATTATTATAATCCTACTTGAAGTGATGCGGGGTTACAAGTGCTTTCTGTGACTTTCAATGATAATATTATTGAGGAAAAAAAGTTTGATATATCTTATTCTTCTGTCGCACAGAGCTCCAAAAAACTATTGTTAATGTTCTGCATGACATGTTCCTTCATTACAACCAACCCAGGCACTTTAGTTTATTTTGAGTCAATCTCACATTCACCATCCTGCTGCAGCAAATATACTCACTAATGCACCAAATTGTGTTAATCTACCATTGAAAGTGGTGCTAAAAATATATCATTTACTCATTTAAGCTGGGCTGTAGCAGCAGAAACAAATGGACTTACTGACAGGGAAGCTGAGAAGCTGCACTGTACTGAAAGACACATTGTTGTTTTGGTCTTTTTATGAAATTCACTGACAATAAATGAAGAGCGGCTTCATCCTTTGATGCTCAGAGTTAAAGATTCTAATTGTTTGCCTCAATTAGCATCAGTCTAAAAAAGTGTTCGCATCAGACTTTTAACTTCCATCATACAAACTCTCGCTGTGTTATTGTGTGATGATGCACCATGATAATACTCAGCTTTCTCTGTAGTTCTCCAAGTACAACAAGACTAAGCTCAGGCAGCCGCTAGTCGACACGAAGTCTTGGGAACAAATCGGTCTGTCAGTTTTTGGGAACGTTTTCAGAGGATTGTCAGATTCAGACTCTAAGTTTTTGAGGGTGGGGGGTGCAGGGAGAGATGGAGCCAAAAGGAGAGAGAGGAATAAGAAAACAAGAGACACAGAGGGGGAAGTGATTGGATGTAACTTGTGAAGTAAAAATGAGCAAGATAACGAACACACCAAACACATATTCAAGTGCTTATACACTCGTGAAGGCATTTGCACGCCCTCTGAAGCCTCTTTACTTTCCCTCAATGCTAATCCTTAATCTTTTTATTGCAATATTTAACCACAGTAATTGATTGCAACTACGCGACCTAAGGCTTATCTCAAAGCACTTCCTCCATCCCTAATACTATTAGCCTTGAGAGTGAGACTGAACAACAGAGAGGAGGAGAGAGAGTAAAATCTGTATGTCAGTGTCCTTCACAGCTCAGATAAACTTCTCTAAGGCGTGCTGCTGAGTGATGGCCAGCAGCGCCGCCAGAAAGGGGAAAGGAAAAAAAAAAAAAAAAAAGGGAATAATCCAGAATCACTCCACTTCTCCCCATGGAGCCTCTAATATAAAAAAGGTATGATGATTTAGCACACCAGTGTTCATCTCGGGGACCTCTGCCATAACCGAGCTTAAGCAGTGCCGGGGGATTCCTTAATTGGCTTGTTTCTTGTCAGGGACACACCGAGGCCAATATCTAATGCGCTCCCACTCGGCATCTCGCTGACAGCAGAACATATTCTGACAGCTTTTCGGGCTAACCCTCACCGTGTGAGGAATACGTCGGAGCTGAGTTAGAGAAAGAGAGGGGAAGCGGGAGGGATGGAGGTACTGGGCGGATGCAGACGGAAAGACGAGGAGAAAATAGAGGGGGGGAAGAGAGTGAGGAGGTTATTAGCGCCCTGGTGAATGCAGGAGCTGAATGCATGAATACAGGAAGTAGTAGGAGAGAAAATAGAATATGTGGTCGCTATAAGACGGGGAGAGTTTAGACATGCAGGGTTATGTTTCATCTGAAGAGTGAGACGCTTTATAGAACATTCCAACTGTGTCAGTAGTTCAGTCTCAATAAAGAATACTTTTAAGTGGGGTTTCTAGACAAACAATACATTGATGAATGTGGATCAATACAGTGCAGTTCATCTTACATGTTAACAGTATTTGAAAACAACTCACATGCCCAGTGTTCATTGACAGTTGTGTGCAAAAATGCATTCAGAAGCTATTTGTAATATGAGGCTGGTCTGAGTTTGCCACATCAACTGGGTGTCGTCATCCCAGTAGTCATGTATAGGTTTATTGGCAGTGCTGTGATCTGGCAACAAAGCATCACAGTATCCCTCTGCTGGGTTCAGTGCTATCTGGGAAACACAAAGGGGGAATTTGTACTTAAAAGACTACAGCTTTGACCTCTGACCCCTGTTAGCTTCAGCTGAAATGTATAATATATTTTGAACTTTAAACAATATTGCTTACCAGATGACTTTGTTGGGTTGGGGTCTGGTAAGAGCTTCAGGTTCTGATTTGATCATTTTCTTTCTTCTGAAGAAATGCACCAAACGTACAAGTAGCAGATTTTAAATTTTTGCTGGTATTGAGTATTTGATGATTAAGATAACAAATAGAGCCGGTGGTAGCTGTATCTTATTGACACCATCGTCAAAGATTGTTAGTCCAGCCAACAAAAGGTGATTACAGATGACAGATCTAAATTCAGATTTCAGTTTAAACTTACTTAAACATGTTGAAAGCTGAACCTTGAATTAGATTTAGATTTGAAAGCATCAGCAGACAAAGTGCTGGATTCAGATTTGATAAAATATTCTCAAACCATCCCTCAGTGTAATATTGCAATGTGCATGCAAATGAATTTAATTAAATCTCTTATCATGGATGTTTTATAAATCACCTTATGATTCGAAACCATAAACCACTCTATATAACCATGCCAATAACAGCACTGAATTAATTGGTTATTTATTTGCGTTTCTTCCTCAAGTGTCAGTGAGATTTCATTGCCTGGGAAGTGATAAAAATCCTTCTCTCTCTCCTCAGTTGTCTTTGTCTGTCTACCCTTTCTTCTCCCTGTGTTCCTCCTCTTGTCCTCTCCTCCATGTGTCTCTTGATTTCCTCCAGCCTCCCCTCTTTCTCCACCCTCAATTCATCTTACCTTTGCGCTGGATGGGAAAACACCAGGTGTGTGTGTGTTTGGTTTAAGATGAGCTGACAAATGCTGGCAGAAAACTCCTACTCTGAATGCACAGCCAAGACGGAGACAGACAGAGGGAGAGATAGTTAAAGGGAGAGAGACAGCAGGACAGCGAGAGGTTAAAGCTGGGAAACCATTCATTTTTTTATAGGTAGTTAGACAAGCAGTTGCACAGTTACACCGGTATTCAAGCAGTCAATCATGCATTAGCACAGACAGGCAGATAATCAGAAGTTATATATTCAGACAGGAGGGCAGCCATTAAGACAGACAGTCATAGTCAGTCATATACATGCAGACAAACTGCTCCAGCTTATATCTGAATATCCAAGCAAAGTGATGTAAAGTCTCTCACAGGCTTTTCTGGTGCTTTAATGTTACTGTATGGAAACATATAAAATGAGAATCAATGGTAATCCTTCATTGTTATTTTCTTTTTATTAATCACTAGTGGCGTAATAAACAAGTAAATAATTTGGTGATTAAATGCATCTTTATTGTGTTATGAAAATCAAAAAAAGTAAAAGTGTGGGGAGTAAAACTAAGAGGCTGTTTCTGGTTCTGGTACTGCAGTCAGTCAGGTAGGAAGAATTGGACTCTGCTCCCCTGGGAATCGACTAAGGACACTGTAATAAGGGGACAGCCTGCTGACAGACACACACACACACACACAGAGATATATCAGTGCGCAGACATCAGTTTGTATGTTCCTTACCCCACATGTTCAGGTGCACAGAGAGGGTTTTACTCACACCTCACCAGTTCCTTTCTCCCTCTCTATCTCTCTGTGCATGCACACATACATGTACACACTCACACACACACACACACATTCTCTTGCCAACATGCACACGCTCCAAAAGAACAGCGAGGTGGCCCAGTTAGAGGAAACCTGGCCAAGGTCATGGTGCTTTATCTCTAGTCGGCTGTTTACTCCTGTCTGTTTCACTTGACTTGCATCAGAAAAATATATTACAGTGACACTGACGCATGTCTTCTATATTCCAAACCTGAACCTCAACTCTGCACTTTTCTAGCATTGAATTTACTGCAGTGCCAGCAGGCTGATCACAGCCCCAAAAAGACATTACATCTCGGTCACGCCTGACAAGCATGTGGCTAACCTATAGGCAAGAAACGTGAAAGTAACAGTGGAGGTATGTATAGCATTGGTTCTAGACATAAGACCTGATATAAGATGAGCAATTCATGTAGGATTTTTTGCAGATTTGTTTTTATAGATTCTAGATTGTGGCCATGATGCAAGTCACACATACAATCCTGCTATTGATCGTGGTGATGTAGGTTTGCAGGAGCTTTCTCTTCTGTTATTTCTACCTTGTATCAAAGCTATTTAAAATAATTCTTTTGTGTCAAAATATTTTAATACCTTTAAGCCCTGAGATGATCCATGTACATAATCCTGCTAAATGACAAGCCGCCTTCATAACATCTCTGACATTTGAGATGTCTGAGCGGAGGAATGATTTCAGCGCGGTGTATTATTAATATTAGAAGTGCCTGAAATGTGCATGGGAACTTACTTGAGGGGCCACCTTTGAGAATTTATTTTGTTTGAATTTGGTTGGAAATTATTAAGCTTGCGTGGTTTGATGTAACAGTTTCAGCACAAAGCAGCGACAACGCGACTCTGGGGAAAGCACTGAATTAAGTGTTGGATTTTAGAGTCATAGGTGGGGATGGGAATCGAGGGATGGTACTACATTGGTGTCACTTCCTGATTAAAAACAGTGCTACTATTGGTATCTATGTAAAGTTAATTATTTCTAACCATCCATAGCTGGCAATTTTGAATCCTGAACTGTCTCCTAATGATGACGAAGCTGCCACCATTAGGTTCACATTCTGGGCCGTGTAGTCATGGCTGACCAGGCAAAACATCCAAAACAGCTAAATGCAATATATGTAAGCATAGGCAAATAAAAATAATTAGTTATTTCTAATGATAACATAAGCAAAGCGTATTGCCAGGTTTGTTATAAATTTATCTTTGAAACACCAGTAGATCTAAATCTATATCTGAAAACATTTATGAGTTGTGAAGAAATCAGTCTCAGATCCATTGTCTCTCTAGAAAGTCTCACTTGTGTCCTAGATAGCATTTTCAGGTGTCTTTCTGCTGGACTGACAGAAAAATTGTACACAAATGTGAATTCAACTTTCTTGGATATCAACAGACCGTAGTAGAAAATTATCTTCCTTTAGGATGAGAGCCCGACTCGTTCTATCAACAGTCTTTCTTTGTCTCCCAGATTATGTGTGGTTGATTGAAACAGGATTTTTCTTTGGGGCTGTCTATATAGTCCTGTAATAGCTTTGTGCCTAGCAGAGCAATCGCAGTGCTCCATCAAGCTCTGACACATCCATTTGTCACACTCTCTGTGGTCAGATAGAAAAGCAAGGGAAGATGCACATACACATGCACACACACACACACACACAAACACTGAGATGTAACTCCAGGAAATGTGTCCCAGGCTATGGTACATATAGTTTTATTGTATTTTGATGTCAAAATGGAACAAAATGAATCTTCACCTGTTGTATTGTTTGGACACGGATATGTCAGTGAACTGCTGGAAGAGACGTTGAAGAAAACCCAACCTGACACTTTCTCAAATGGAAATAAAAAATGTTCCATACAGACATTAACATAAAATTGACGTTTAATGCTCAGCCTGATCAATGGAGGAAATGAAGAGACAACAACAACAACTTTGAAATGAAAATTAAATACAGTGAAAAGAAAAAGTGATGAGTTGGGGTTGTGAAAAAAGCTTTAGAAATATTTATAACTGAGCATTAGCAGCTTGTTTTGCTCCGATCTACTTGCCAATTCCAAAACTTTTTATCCGAAAAAAATAGGACTCCTAATTTTCCTTTCATACAGTTTCTCTTTCCTGTCCCTTAATGTTACATTATTATCTGAGAGAGAAACTTTAAGTTTGGGTTTTGCAACTTTGCGAACATTTTACGTGCACCAAAAAGCTATAAGACACAATAAAGGAAAGGAAAAACCTCAAAAGCTATAATATGTCCTTTTCAACCACTCGGCCACTAGGGCACCCCTTTGTCACTATTCCTTACAGCGCTATGCATTGTGGGTTATTCCCATAAGCAAAGTCTGCAGAATTGTGGACTTGAGGAAAGGGTGCATATATTGCTGAAAAAGCCAACCAGAGAGCTCGCAGACACTTGCTGATTTCTCAGTGGGACAGCCCTTAGCCCTTGTCTGTGAGTCTGTAACAGGGGACAGTGGAACTGACCGGGGCAGATTTAATGCTAAACTTTAATTCCCATCTGGTTTGGTTCTGTTTCACTGTTGACAAGTTTCACAAAAACCTCTCTCACTATCATCCTCTTCAGTTTCCTGTATGGTAGATGATGCAGATGCACTCTGATCAGCTGTCTCCATCCACAGGTCAACAGCTGGCTTTGGGTCAAATGTGTCTGGGTGTCAGGGCTGAGAGATGAGTTTGGGAAAGATGAGATCTGTTCTTGGTTAATATTATGTAGAGATGTAAGAAAAACATGTAATGGACCTTGCTGTTGATCTTCATTCAACTTGGTTTTCCATTTAGCAAATGGCCAACTGGACTTGCTGGTTTGTTAACAATAGCTTGTGCCACATTCATGCACTACCTACTTTTTCCGTTTTTATCAAATAATAGACTATGGAGATTCTTCGAGCGAGGCACCTGTTTGGCACATTAGATTCAAGCCACAGGACACCTTGGATCTACTTTTCAGACAAGGCATCTTCTTCTGCTCGATTCGGTTTGACATTTATTTTGTTACAGCTTAATGTCTTGTTTTTTGTACATCTCTTACAGGAAGTTACTTATTTGTCTCAAATGTGTGAGACATGTGCTTTGATGACCAATGACTGTTGCTGTCTGATAAGCAAAAGCACATTTTGAAACAACTGATATTACTCATGCATAGATACCTGTTTACCAGTTGTGTGCAACCCTGCTCATAATCTGCCCGTGTGCATGACATCATCTTCGTTCTGCACGGCTGTATCACTCACCATCTCTCCTGCCAATCAGTCCCCTCCTTAACGACACATTGTTGCATCTCAGCAGGAGTTCCTACGATAAAGTGCACTGTTGCGGCTGGTGAAGGTCTGGTTTCCAGATTTACATTCAGCTTGTGTCTCCTCCAGTCCCATGAAGAGAGGGGAGAGTGAAATGTGCCAGTCTTGCAGAGTTTCAGATTGAAATATTAGAGCCTATTTCTCTTGGTAGCTGAGTAGAGTTTGCATGTTTTGATGTAATACCTCTGGTGGGGCACATAGAAAACCTTCCATTTCAGCTCATTCAGTCTGAATGAAAGTCACTGCTCACCTCCCAAATCCCCTCAATTCCAATTCAAACCAGTGGAGGGTGTGGATGGATAGTAGTCCTGCTGCACGTTGTAACGAAATGCTGGGGTAGAAGATTGATCACAGCACTGCAGGACAAGAGCTCCTCCTCTCTCCCTCCCCTCTTCTCCCTTTCATCCTCGGTATCAATTTACTAAAGCCTCAACGATGGCGAGGTTCCCGCATCTAATATCATTTGTCTGCAAGGCTTCCAAAACCCACTTATGAACTACATATCTGGGGAGAAAGTGACGCAAAGACGGATCACTGGCAAATGTATTATTAGCCAGTGATCTGTTTTTTGGCCTGTGTGATGAAGTATTGCATGATGTCACCATAACTGTCGGCCTTGAGGGAGGACTTTTTACTGACTGCTGCTCTGATGTGGGGGATTCTTGGACTGTCACGGTGCACTAAAATTCAACTTAGGATTTTGTACATTCAACATATCAGATGCAAATTGTGCAAGCGTTACCATTCCCTGTTTGTGAGTGTTTCTCATTTATATTCTTGTCCATCTCCAATCAAATAGAGTTAAATCTGTGATAGAGGAAAGGCGGGGTCACTTGGCTAAGATTCATCCCCCGAAACTCCACAGTTCCTCTTTGTCTCTTTTACAAGCAGAGACAGAAGTAGGGGAGAGAGAAACATCTTGTTTTCTTCTCGCCTCTCGAATCTAACTTCAGTCTGGGTCTTGGATCCTACATGGGGAGGTGGGGCGTTCGGGGTCAGAAGATGGTTCCTATTAGAGGGATATGGTTACATCGGAGATTAATGTTTTGTCTGGCACGCTCTCTAAAATGCACTTAACATTTTATACAAATTCTGAGAATGCTGAAAGCCGTTGCCTCACCACACGCTCTCTCCGCTGCTCTCTTTGCTGCTCTCTTTGCTGCTCTCTCTGTCCTAATTGATCGAGCAGGTCAGACAATCCCGTTTTGTCTGTGCTCATTTCCAGTCAGGCTTGTTTAAGCGTTACAGACTGGAGTCAGATGGCTTCGCTAAGGGAAGATGTCTCCTAGTGTTACGAGAAAGACGGGCGGACGCACAGACAGCAACACGCTAGCCAAAACCCAGAAGGCCTAATCCTAAAATGATGTTGTGCATCCAGGAAGTGGCTCTGTGATGTTAAAGCGTCCTAATGGATATTTGGGCTAACCCTTAAATGCACCTACATTTAGATGTCAAAATAAGTGCTGCTTTATAATTCAGCATTTCAATGTTTAAAAGTCTCTTACTGAAATGTGTTGCTGGACTGGAGTCACATGACTTTGCATTGTGTTGTGCTGTTATAGGTGTTTTTTTTTCAACCCGTTTGTGTCAGTGAGTGCGGGTTAAAGGACAGAAACCTTTATGTTTAATGCAATACGAATCAACAGCAACAGAAACTACATCCTCCAAAAACATAAGTTGAATCGCTCTAAAACTGATTCAACAAAAGCAAATGTTAAACACATTTTCTACCTCATATAACTGTTTGTGGTTCAACCCACCTTCTATCAGATCTTAGGTTTACATAGATCAGTAAATGTGATCAAATGCATGACACATCAAGACATCTTACAGAGAGCCAACCACTGGTTACAATCAGCCAGTAATGACCCAGTCTGGAGTAAGTCCATTCATGTTACTTCATCAGTTTCCTCCCCCAGTGAAAAAAAAAATGGATGTTTAGTCATTGGCTAATAGGGATAACATGTAAGTCTGACCACGAGCTGATTATGTAGCCATTAAACTTGTGCTTAAACTAGAACTGAATCCATATGATCCTTTCTGGTGAAGCCTGAAGACATATTGTTCTTCTGAGCAGCAGATTAGATCTCACCAACTCTCTCATACCTCAATCTTGCTTGGACACCGAACACTATTTGGTCACTTTACAAACTCATCCATCCACTTCATCTTCCTCTTCAAGTCTTTCTGTTGTGGAATAAAAATTTCACACTAGTGCTGTATATGTTTTTGCTGCTGAATGCAAATTATAAGTTGTTTTAACCTCTTTGCAGAAGCGACAAAAATGTTCTAGTTTTTCTGAAGGGAACATTAATCATTTCACCGACAGCCACGAAGGTCACTTGTCAGGAAAAACTGTAAGATTAATATTTTTAAGTCTATTTATCCGACACCAATATTATTATCAAAATATCAAAGGACTTCTTAGTCTTAGAATATTTATTTTATATTTTGGACCTTTCTTTGGGGGATTTGGTGGCTTTGCCGGCTTAGTATTCTTTGTTTTGTTTCTCTCAGTATTTTTTTTCACTCTTGCCTTAAATTGAATGACAGGCTGTTTGCAGCAATCACCGTGCTTAAGCTATGACCCACCAACCTAAGCCTGCAGTAATCCTAATTCTCACCTTAACCTTCAATCTTTATCCTAAAGCATCCCTTGAGAAATGTCCTCTGCTGAGTATTTTCCTCGTGTTTTCAATTCTTACGACAGAATATTCGGCCCTTGAGAGTTCACATACACACACACACACACACACATACACACACACACACACACACACACACACACACACACACACACACACACACACATCCTCCTCATACACCGTGACATGCCGCTCAGCGTTCACCTCCCTCTCCTTACCTCTTGTCATATTGTCTTCTGACTCTGTTGCTGCTCATCTTCCCCTTCCACATCCTCTTGATATCTTCGTCCTGTTTCTTTAGTTTCCCCCCCCCCCCTCTCCCCGTCTCTCTGACAGCCTCTTCTTAACAGAGAGCAGCAGACTGTGAAAACAGGCGACGTGTCGTGGGTGTGTTTGTGTGTGTTTCACCCTGTTTGTCTGCAGAGGGAGGACAGTATAATTAACTGAACGAAACATTATAATTTAAGCGATATTTATTAAGTGACTCCAGGAAATGCAGTTTATTTTATTAGTTCTGTTTAATCATTCCTTATCTTCCCGTATTACTGCTGCCTTCAGGTGCACTCTGACATATTCTTTGAAGAGTTTTTCGTTGGATGTAATATCAAATAGATGAAGGCTTATTTTGACTTGTTTTGTCTTGTTTTATTTTGAAAATCATACAAGAATATAGAAGGGATGCACTGACAAACTGAACAGGAAAAAATGTTCTAATGTTTTGGAAAATGTGCAAAGACTTTGCAAGAAATGACAAAAGAAATAGAATAACAACATATATGTAATAAGCTAAACAACCTTTACTATAGATTGTTGTTATCGATTCCATTATATTTGCCATAAGGATCGCACCTTATCGACTTTTTGGTTCCCTCAATATGTCTTCAACAATACCTGATGGCAGCATAATATTACTGCAGCTCAATCAATACAATATTGTTTCAGCAACACAGGTTTCCGTGTTAGACCAATAAAGCGGATTCAAATTTAATTGAATTGGGACTGAGAGAAAGAGATAAGGGAGAACGAGATAGCAGTGACCTTTTCTTCAGTTTGAAATGCCAGAGTTGTCTTTATCATTGACTCCAATGTTTGGCTAAAGTTGACATCAGTCAGGCCCTTGCTTTTGACTCATTGGTTTGGAGTGCTGATCTAAAGATATAAACCAAGAAAAAGAATAGTTCTCCATATAAGTTCACTGTCAGGGAAACCTCTAAATCACGAAAGACTTATTAAGCACCATAACATTTGCAGTATGAACTCTTCTTGAGAACTATATTGAACCCCTTTTGTATAACAGAGTAAAATACAGGAATAACTCGACATTGAGCTAATGTTCTTCGTCTGTGTGTCTGGGTGTGTGTGTGTGTGTCTGTGTGTGTGTGTGTGTGTGTGTGTGTGTGTGTGCCATCCTTCCTCTACCTGGGTGACCTGGTCTTATCTAAGCTGTCTATGGTTGCACCCTGCACCCACTGGCAAAGTCTGTGTGTGTGTGTGTGTGTGTGTGTTCATTGTACCAGTGTGTGTGCAGCCGTCACTGTGATCCCACATCAGTCAGAGGCTGCTGAGCCACACATTGACATTCCAGACTGCCTGCCTGCCTTCCTCTCTGGCAAAAATAGATATGTAAAACGACAAGCTCTTTTCCCCCCCATTTTTTCCCACGCATAGTTTGTCTGAGCCGGTGGAGGGAAGAAAAAAAAAAAAGAAAGGTCTCTGGTCTGTGTCAGCTCGGATGAGAAAGAGGCAGCGTGTGGGGAGGGTAGTGACATATCAGCGTTTAGGCAAATGAGATAGAGGAGAAGAGGTTGAAAGGAGACAAGGTTCATGCCCTCAACCAGTGTTGATCCTGCAGGTAGATGGGGTTTTACTGCAGAGAGGGTTTTGAACCTGCTGATAAAAGATATTTTTGCCAGCAGTGACGATGCTGTATTTTCACTGTAGCTTGAAATCACATAGTTTTCACATGCAAAAATGTTGGGAATCTGTGTTTTGTGTTGGCCAGAGGGTTGAATTTGTTCTAAGATAACAGTTAGTTCCAAACATGATTTTTTCTAATCGTAGGATAACACTCCTACAAGAGTCTTACTTGAACATTGTAATTATGTGTGCTGCATTTGATTAAGCAAATTCCTATCAAGTTTGCGAAAACACATTTTAATTTACTAAAAAGAAAAGAGCATAGATTTCCTTGTGAATTTTGTTCAATATTGTGCTGATACAACATTTTTAAATCTCAGTCTACAGCTGTGCCAGCTGCTCTGTGGAGCTCAGTACCAACATGCTCATAGTGAGCAGGTATAATGTTAACCATGTTCAACATCTTCATGTTAATATTTTGTTAATTAGCACTAAACACAAAGTACCGCTGAGGCTGATGGGAATGTCAATTTTGTAGGTATTTAGTCATAAAACAAAGTTCAAACTTCAACCTGATTATGCACTAGTTGAAAACTCAAATTATCACCAAAGTTATTACAGTTCATCCTGAGGGGAGCATGAATGTTTGTAGTAAAAATCATTACATCCAATAGTTGTCGAGACGTTTCAGTCAAAGCCATAAATGTCAACCTCATGGTGGCAATAGAGTAAAAGGGCATCACCAAAGTCATAACGATTCTTTAACAGGAAGCCATGAATGTAAAAACTGTAATGAAAAACTGCAGCTGGTGGTGCTGTAGGAAAAGTCAGCAGATCACCAAAGTCATTACAATGTCTCATCTGGGGATCATAATGTCTGTACAAATTTGCATGGTAGTCCATCGAGATAGTTTAGCCTGGACTCAAGTGGTGGACTGACTGATCTACTGGTAGACTGACATTGCCAGCCCTTGTCCCCTGACTAGCTCGCCGTGATCGTATAGTGGTTAGTACTCTGCGTTGTGGCCGCAGCAACCCCGGTTCGAATCCGGGTCACGGCAGATTTTGCAAGATTCCCATTATGGACGAATAAAGGAATATCTTATCTTAAATCCATCGTGCTAGATTGGCTAAAAAATGAACAGTGCACTGTCTCTATAATCACATCTGTGTGAGGGTTTGATGTGGATGAACATTCAAAGGGAGAACTCAAAGGAAAAGCTGATATCAGTCTCTCTGGTCTAAGTAGGCACTAACTGCTGAACTGAGCTTTTCTGCATTAACATTGCAATGAGAGGTCAGAGGTCAGGGTGGATGTTTCTGACGCAGTGTGTGGATCAGGGTTGTCTTTTCTTACACGGCCTCTTTGGCTTGTCAAAAAGCTAATGTGTGTTTTTCTCCATCCATTAAAGAGGGTAAAGGTAAAGCTTTGCATCCATTAATGCCAGCCTTGATTGATTTAATACAACAGCAGGAAGAGTGATGTATGGCAGCCACAAATGCATGATAGATTGGGACCCTCTCCAGAGGCTGTGACTGTAATGGACATTATACTGTGCTAAATGACATAAATGCATTACTGCAACAGCTAGAGGTAAATTAAATGAATTACACGACGCAGACATAAGGTGGTGACAGAGCCAAACACGGTGAATGTCTGAGCACGCTGATTTAACTGTGAAGTCTT
The DNA here is from genome assembly GCA_037975185.1 of Centropyge bicolor. Taxonomy (NCBI): domain Eukaryota; kingdom Metazoa; phylum Chordata; class Actinopteri; family Pomacanthidae; genus Centropyge; species Centropyge bicolor. The sequence continues at coordinate 5,423,306 of JBBMOC010000003.1, read as the reverse complement.
ATTTCCATGAAAGGGTGACACTATTACTTTATTATTTTTCATTATATCTGTGACATTCATCACCAGCCACTCCAGTGTCTTTTAAAGGAAACGATATATGTGACTTTACAAGGCCAATTCATTTTGCATAGATGAGTTCTGTTATGTGGGGATCAATAAAATCTTGATGGATGGCCCTGATCATTGCAGCGAGCTGCGCCGAGCAGTTGTCACGTACTGTAGCAGGCGCCGTCTCGCTGCTCTTTCTTCTTTTCCCCCATTGTCTCAAACAGTAAACTTGAGCTTGAGAAAAACTGGCACTTTTAATACTTCAGAAATGCGAAGCCCGTTATCTATTCTTTCGTCTGCCTGAGCGTAGCATCTTGTTTATCTCAAAGGAGTGTATACAAGCTATACCTCGCAAAGATCTCCCAATGTCACGGAGGGCAGAAAGTGCAATAACCTAAGCTGTGTGCTAAGAAGTGAGCTGTTTTGTTTACCTTGGACTGTCTTCTCTCAGATCTGAGCGCTGCGATAGTTTGCTCTGCGCGCCTCTGCTTCTCCCTCTTCGCTTCAAGAAGTATTGCTCTGTTCAAACAGGAAGGTGAACGTGGAGATCTGTCAGTTTTTACGAGTTTAAAATTGCGTTTTCGAAAAAAGTACAGAAATTAGCTCTCGCCTTGTCGATGCAAGGGCTAATATTTGGCATTTCAATCAATGAGCAGTCAGTCTGTGCCGCACACACACACACACACACGTCGGGTAATGATAGGTTCCTCATCGACCACGGTTTGTGTATATGGCTAAATTATTACGGTGTCAAGGAAATCATTCCAGTGTAGTAGGAGGATTTTACTCAACAGTCTGTTAAACCTGTAATCAAATGTGCCTCAAGGGAACTGCAAACACTTAGCAGAGTTTTATTAGTCTTGCTCTCACTGCCTGTCATTAATTTTCAGGTTTCAGGAGGTTTTCACACCGCGGCCAGAATACAATTCCAGAGAAAACACTTTATCTGTGTCGTGTGGGCGTTTTGACTTTTAAAAACGGTCGACATGTAAAGGTAGCACGAGCTCCAGACGTGAGTCCCAACGTGAGTTGTCGGCTCAGGTCGAACTCCACCTTCAGTCCTCTTGTCTTCGCAGGATGACTGAGGCCGTGACCAACAGGGTGTCACTTTGTGCGAGCGCCACAGGGATGACAGATGGGTGGACCGGCTCCTCCCTGCTGGCCAGCGGTCCACTGTGATTGATGCGGGAATGAGACGAGCGCACGGTCTTTGGATTTCATTTGCTCACCGCTGTTCACTTGCTCCTATTGATTCAGGGGTGTGTTGGTGACGGGCGGTGGGATAGTACATGCGTGTGTGAGTGTGGAAGAGTAATGCGGGTTGTGTTTTACTTGTTTTTGGTTGAAGAATCAATCCCCTAAAGAACAGAGACAAACAACCAGATATCTAAGTGCAACTTCATCAAAATGCATCCAACTTACAGATGAAATGATGTGCAGAGTTCTGTGGTATGACAGAACCCTCTCATAAATAACTACAGAAACTAGGCTCATTGATATGAAGGGCAGTGCTCATACCAATAGGTTCGGATCGTAGCTGACAGTTGCTGACATTGCCTGTGGTTGATCTGGCTAAAAACAACCTGGGGATTGTTTGTACTGTTTAAAAGTTTGCCTGCACGTACCCAAAGACAGATTAAACACAATGCATGACTTGGTTACTAATATTCATTTTAACCACAGGGGTCTATTTTGCACACCTGCATGAAAATGACTGGATGTTACTAATCAGCTGTGAGTGAGCCAGCAAAAGTATGAATGAAACAGTTAATGCCGTCAGCTAATACGAGCTAAACCTCCGTGCGCTGTCTGAGCTCCGCTTTGCTCCATCTGGCACACAGGTCTCAGCCTGAATGATAACTTTAGATTATGTTGCTGAAATATTCAAGTTATGGTCTCGACTGCTCCCCTCGAGTTCAAGCGTTCCTTGAATATCGGTGAGAAAAATGTCTGCAAGAAATTTTTTTGTTTTATTGAGCAGACGTCTGACTTCTTGCCTGTGGTTAAATACCCATGGCTGCCACTTTTTTTAAAGAGAACAGTGTAAGTGTCTGCATGAGAAAAATAGGTAGGGTCTACTCATTGGGAGGCAGATTAATGTTACACTTTCACTTTGGCTCTTTAGGCTGCTACTTATCCAACACATAAAGTAGCATAATTCCCCTCTGTACTTATCAATTACTGTTTCGCTTTTTATACTTTAATATCAGGAAAAAATGTTGGAGCAAAAACCCAACCAGATGAACCAACCTCTACGCAGAAAAGAGATGATGAAAAGAAAGATGACCCCGTTCACCAAATATGATCATGAGATGCAGACTTAACATAATCATTATTGAATACATCCACCATGCTGTCATAGTGGAAATAGTAATGTGTTCTGCTGAGGTGTCAATATAAAAGATTTACTGACATCAGTATTGTCGTGACAGTTCTGTCCACTGTCACATCCAGCCAAGATTCCTCATTGGCACACCTTTAGTAATTGAATTTGAAGGCCTAAAGTACACAGTGAAAATCTATTTCCATAATTCTCCAATCAAAGTATTGATCGTCTTGTTGGCACTCAGTTAAACACAATGACTCAGCCGAGGTTGCCAGATATTGACGAAATCCCCCAAGTTAAGCCCCGCTTGTCCCTAATGAGCCCTCTATAGACCGACATCTGACACACATACACACCTACGCACAAAATTTTGGAATAAAACAGACAGAAGAGTATAGCTTTGGGACAAATAATGGGGCAGAGGAAATGGCCTTTTAGATAAGATTGAAGTTGAGCTTGTATTTGAGAACCAGTTGTTTCTGTGTTCCTAATGTAAGAAAGTGGATGACTTCCTGTTTCCCTTATCAAAATATATCAGATATCTTATATTTGTGTTTTTTTCAAACACAAGTATATAAGCATAGCATTTACATGTCCCAGTTGGAAAATGAAGATAAGATAAGATAAACCTTTATTTGTCCCTCAGTGGGCAAATTTGCAAATGTTATGAATATGAATGTTAATATATACCATATTTATTGCCATATTTACTGTTTGTAGTGATTCGGATGGGTGAGAGAGTGAGTGAGTGACTTTGGAGTTAATGAGGTGCTTTGAATGTAAAAAATTTCTCCCATAGTCTCTGAGACTGAATCTTATTAAATGGGGGGTGGAGTGGCTTTATTCACTTCTCTTACAGTCATAATTCCAAGCCAGCGATCATTAATATTCATAAGACATAAAAACTGCCGGAAGCCGACATTTAATTTAGCTTTCGTACCTCTTTTTTTTCTAACCTTCTCGCTGTCTTAGTTTTAGTTGTTTTACTTTCTTCTCATTGTTTGTTCTTTTCTCATAAAGTCAAAGAGCTGACATTAAGTTCCCTTGTGAGCAAAGACTCTTCATCCATCTCCCTAATACCTATTACTATTGTGTAGTGTGTGTGTGTGTGTGTGTGTGTGTGTGTGTGTGTGTGTGTGTGTGTGTGTGTGTGTGTGTGTGTGCAGGAGGTGGAGTTTTTTCATCCATCACAGAGGGAGGCTCTGGGATTAAATAAAAATCTCTCAATCCCAGTGACAGACACACACAAACACACACTCAGGTGCATGTGTACAAGAGACAAAGTGTATTGGGGAGACAGAGACAGAGAGGACATAAAGTACAGAATGAGACAAACAGAGGAGAGACGTGGGAACGGAGAAAAAGCAATCTAAGCAATCTATCTTGTTATAATCAGAATAAATGGAAATTTCCTACACAGACTTTACATAATCAAAACAGACCCTTCAAATTAAAGTGATCTCCCTCTGCCACTTTGGAACAACAGATGATTAAGTGCATGATGTCTGAATTATTTTTAGAAACAGAACTAGTGTTTACATATTATAAACAAGGTTAAATTTCATTCCTTCATTTAAGTGTATTTAGAGCTACAGAGACAAGTTTTGCATATTGGTGCCGACTGGCTGTGAGTGGTGGCTTTGTGCAGACTCACTGTAAAGTGATATAACATATACATATTTAATCACTCGGTTTAATGTCAAACATAACCAAAAGGACAAGAGATAAATGATCCAACATGGCTGAGTCCAGCTTTGTAGACAGGTTGAGGTAAATTTAAATTTGTTAAGTGTCAAACATGACATTTAAAGTAGGTTTTGTTTCTGTTTGCTTCAGCTCTAATTGTGTCAGAGACGACAAAAGAAACTGCATTTTAATGATAATATTATATACAGCATGTGAGCCTGCGACTGTGCTGAGTTTTTCTGAAATGCTCATCTGGAGGAGGGAAAGAAAACACACAGGCAAACAGAAAGATGGGGAGGAGGAATGATTTAAAGAAAGAGAGCCGGCTGCGGGTGTTTACGTTGGCCAGTTTTTCCTCCTCCTCAGTCTTTATCTTCACCTTAATTGAGAAAAGAAATCTCAAGAGACCAGAGGAAAACACATCTGCTCCCAACTCCACAGACACGGTTTGTGTATGTGTGTGAGAACAGGAGAGTCTCGATCTGAGCAGGTAAGCAGCAGCAAAGCAGGTGAGGCTACAGGACACCTCGTACAGTCCCGCAATCCCCAGGCGGAAGAAAAACAGAAGAAGAAGAGATTATAAATATTTATTCAGATTTAGTCTCCTGTGGCCCAAATTAACACCTGTGATTTCATTGTGTTCTTCTTTGCCACCAACAATATATGGCAGCAGTGTCCTGTTTGTCTCCCACAGCACATTTATAAATCCTCGTAAACATTGCTGAGGGATCCAGCCACCGGATGAAACAGTTTACACACAAATCAGACATTTGAAGAAAATTCATTACCCTTACATTTGATCATCCATACTTTAAACTGCTTATACTTGTAAAGCATTAATTGAAATGCATAATAAAACACTGCATTGTACAACTGTGTGTGGGAGTGTGTGATTGAAGCAGGTTTGTGTGGCGTGTGTGTGTCAGCCAATTAGGGAATTCGAGTTTATACCATGCATGCATAGACACCTCGTGGAATCAGTGTAACAGCTGCTGGGTTTTATCTCCAGTGGCCGCTGATTCCCACCACTCACAACAATATGTACAGTAGCCAGCTCAGTGCACAAAATGAATTCTGATAGAGTATATAAAGAGGAGTGGAGATCCACACGAAGGAGTGTTTAAAATACTTTACAGACAGTGAACTATGTGTGTCTATGATTGTGTGGATCTGAATTATGCTGCTTTTGGTGACACACAGACTCCAGACCAGTTTATTGGCGGATGGCTTGTGCAATTGGGGACAAATGCTGAGTCGGCAATTTGGAAAATGCTGATCTTTGGGCCAGTGGTTAAGGTCAGGATTAGGTTAAACTTGACTTTTCATTCAGGTCATTAGGGCAAGTCTTCAGAAAATGAAATGAAGTCTGTAAGTCTCCAGAAGTGCCAAAAATCTGTGTGTTTGTGTGTGTGTGTGTGTGTGTGTGTGTGTGTGTGTGTGTGTGTGTGTGTGTGTGTGTGTGTGTGTGTGTGTGTGTGCATGCATGCGTTAATCACATCAGTATAGATTTAAACATTTTCACACAAAGGGCACCCTGCGCTCTCCTGCCAGTCTAATAGTAAACCTTTAAAAGCTCCACACCTTCACCTGCCCCACTGGTTTCTGTCAGTACTATAATTATTAAGTAATTCTTTTATAGTAGGTCATAACACACTCCCATTCATACAGAGGGGCATTTGACTTTTAAATTGTGTTTCATTCTCTCTTTTTTTTTTTACAACCTCAGACCCAACCGAGTGGTGGGACCATTTAGGATCGCTAAATGTTTAATTTCGATAGAGGGCGAGTGGAGCGGGTTATGACACTATAGTTAAAAGTGCCTTTCTCAATAGGGCTCTGGGTTTCACAGTTTTAATAAAAAGAGCTCACCTCTGGGCGAGTGGCCAGTAAAATGACTGGCTCTCTTTCATGTGTGAGAGAGATGGGCTATAAGAGCCTTGGTCTCAGCCTGCAATCAATCAACCACATTTTCTGACCGTTTTTCAATTATGCATGTTAAGGCTGGATGGCCAGGTAGTGAAGGGGCCAGGCAAGGCTTCACTTAAAGTTTTCTACTTTGAAAAAAAGGGGTTCACATTCAGATTACAAATGAGAGACCATGCGCACAATAAAGCAGCTACAGTCTTGTCAGATCGGTGATTTCAAGGGGACTGCAGGCTTTGGTGTGATGCCGCCACTGAAATGTCCCTTTTATTTTGAATTCAATTAAGAGGAAATAAATGTCATGGCTTGCAAGAGAATTTAGAAAAAACTGAACTCCCAGCTCTTCGTGGCTGCAAAAGCTGCAAAGCGACTTCATTCAAATGTGCTTCCGCCACATTGCTGCTTGACATTATCAATCGGGCTGACAAGATGTGAACGTCTTGGAGGCCTTTAGATCAGCTGTGAACGGTGTTTAGTTGGGGATTCAAGCAGCGATGTGTTCCTATCACCGTGGATTGTTTTCCCCCTTTGGGACAAATCACGTTGATATCTCTGTCTCCACCCGTCTGTCTCTGGCCACAGTTTATCTACATTGACATTTTAGCTCATTTCATTGTCTCTTAACTTTAGTGTTTCCCTTGTATCTCCTGATAAAAACACTCTCCCTCAAGAACAGACCCCTTTAGTTCTTACACATTCTGTTTTTCATCTCTTCTTTCTCTGTCTCCCACGCCTTTCACATGTTACTTTGTTATGAAAGAATATAGTCTAATAGGAAGAATGTCTTCGGTTTCATACTGAGATATTAGATCTTTAATCCCCAGGACAGAAAACAGCCTTGATGCACTATAAAAATGTCCTGGGTGGAGAGGCTGAGGGCTACGTCTGACCTTGCTGTGTGTTTGTGTGTGTGTGCATGTGTGTGTAAAAGCTTGGTTTAGTTGCACACACAGTTACATACACACACACTGGAGTAGCTCAGTACTGTAACGGTCATTTACTAGTATTATGTGAGAGACTTGAATTCTGTGGCTTCCATTGCCCTTTAGCAAACATTGTAGGAAGATAAAGTTTAATTCAGACACTTAACCTCACTCCTCACTGTTTGTTTTATGATGGTGAAGCCAAACAGAATTGAAAATAATTGACAGAAACTGAGAATACACACCCCGCAATTTGCAGCAATATTGATTGTCTGGTTACAGCTGCACAATATGTTGTAGCAAAATCTTCAACAATGACATACCAAGTGCCTAACTCATGTCTCCAATGTGGAAACGTTTTCTTTTTTCCTCCTGTATGAACTCATTTTCTTGCGTAACTCTCCTAAACCTCGCACCACTGTTAGAAGAAAGTCTTTGAGCTCACGAGTGCTGATGCATCTTTCCTCCTACAAACACCTCTGCAGGTCAACAGCTGACTAAGTGGTCAAATCAGATTGAAAAGGCTTGAAGGGTGGGTTGAATCAGCACATCGAAGCACTTGCGAGTGCACCACCGAGCTGGGCCGAGCTCAGCATCTGTGTAGTAAAAAGTAACAGAGACCAAAAAAAGATCAGTTTTGGGTAAAGATATAAAAAGAAGTGTAGTCAGAAAAGAAAGTCAAATAAAATGAGTAAATACATTTTGCATCATGTGTAGACCCAAGTCTTCAACCAGGGGGTGGGTTTTGCACTTTAATGTTCAATGTTGTCCAGATAGCAGGAATTACAATAATGTGTGAGTTCATAGCTCTATTCCAATAATTTTTTATTCTGTAATTATTCTGTGATCAATCTTGTACCAAAGCTGTTTAAACACCTCAAGAACAGACTTGATCATGCTTTCATGAGAGTGCAGCTGCTGTCGGTTCATAAGAGTGAGTTTTTGAAATAACAATTTGAAGCTCTCAAAATGTGGAAACAGTTGTGCGACTGCTTCCAGACTTCCTAAAATTGATGATAGCACTTCTTGTCTTGAAGCAGTTGTTGTGGCACTATGACAAGAGATCCTTTGCATCACTAATTTGGCAGCCTGTCAAAAAACTGTCCTTAACCAAGTTTATGATATTTCACACTGTTTTACGTCTCAGTTGAAGGCATTTAAAGTGTTCGACATTCTGAGAAGTACATTTCTTTGCTTCCTTGCCAAGACTTAGGTGAGAAGATCAGTACTGTTTGAGTGGTTCAAACACTTTGGTTGTTGCGTGGATTAAACAACCAATTCAGAGCCTGTGAGCTTTAGAGATGTAGTAGGTGGATGATATTTGGACAGAGCCAGGAGAGCTCTTTCTACATGTTCCCAGTCTCCACCAGTCTGTGAACAACTAAACTAAACCTGCTGCTGGTGATGGCTTCATATTTACAATACAGGCCTGATGGTGGTTTTAATCTCTCATGTAACTCTCAGCAAGAAAGCCAATGAACATATACCCTATAACTATTCCTCTAAGTCAGAATATAAACACTCTGATATCTGATATGTAGATATTTAAAATAGTAAAATGGGCTGTTTGTTGACCTTGGACATAAAATCTGATTATGAGTTTACTGAAATTATCTAAAAGTCAAATATTGATGACTCAGTGTTTGTAATATAAATGTGAAAAACTAGACGCAGTCAATGACAATCCCCCTTGATTTTGGGCTTATTAATTACACAGTGACCATATTTCACCAAAATTTATTGTGGTGCTTTCCCTGTGGCGCGGCCACACACATGACGGGCAATATCACTCTAATCAAAATCTATTTGTTTGACTGTAATGCCACAATTACACCTTGAGGGAAGAGCAGATTAGAGCCTGTCGTCTTTGGATGATTGAATTAGAACATGTTATTAAAAAGGATAATGAGTATGTGAAAGCAAACATTAGGCTTTGATTACTACTCTCATCAAGAGGTAATATTTCGCTAAGTGCAAAACAGCTTATTAAATGCGCGAGCTTATCAGGCAAATAGTATTGGTAAATTAACCAGCGGCTCTATCACAACTCTCTGGACTGTGTTTGCCTATAAAGGAGTTGTTTTCCTGCCATTAATTAGAATGGGGATCTCTCCTCCCAGACCTGAGAACGGGAACACGAAGCGCGTGCGTGCCTGTGTGAGTCAGTTCACTTTTAAATATAGAATGATAGTTACGTGAATGTGTTGGTTGGTGATTAATAGCTGTATGCTTGGCCTTCCTCACCTAACCTCCCAAATGCATCTCTCGCTCGTCTCTCTGAAAACGGTGCTGATTATAACGTTTGGCTCGTACCAGGCGACAGTGTTGTGTGTGTGTGTGTGCAATACTGCAATCCAATAGAGGGAATGTGTAGGATTTCATTGCTCATTGCTGGGCTGATTTTGACTCTTGGTGCTAAAAATAAAAGTTATGGGTTAATGCTTGCGTTTATATTCTACATGTTCAAATTTGCCCATAATTTTATTTTTCGAGTCCAAAGAAAAAAAAAAGTATTAAGTGTTTTCCATGAAATGTTAGATTTAGCAGAATGAGTGTGTGTGAAGCAAAGTAAGCTGGAAATGGTTTGTATATCTAAATATAAAGCACACACACAAAGGCGCTGTACAGGTGGAGGGTCCATTGCTGCATCGTAAGCAAAGTGATTTGAGAGTTCTATTTTTCCCAGGCAGGTAATTTGATTCTTGGAGGTCGATGTTGGGTGGTTTTGGGGTCGCCCATGTAGCCAATCCCCGCTCTAATAAAACTGGAGAGCTGTGCAAGACCAGGAGGCTAAAAGCCCCCATTAACTTCTCTCCCATCAACATGGGGACAGGTGACCTTGTGACCCTGCAAAGCTCGATCATGTGACCTGGCAGTCGCAGAGCTGATGACTGGGCAGCTGGAGTCAGACATCGTTCTAAGAGAGAACCTGCTGAGAAAGACGTGAAGGAGTAAGAGGAGAAGACATTGTTAGTTTAGGGGTTTTTTTCTGCTGCCAGTTTTGAGGATAATAGTCTATCTGATCATCATTTTGGTCTGAAGCAAAATCTCTCAACAACTAAACTTGATTCAGATTTGATTTATGGGTGGAAACTGGAAGCAAACAGCAGCATCCAGTGTGTGTTTTTGTTGTTGTTGTTCCCTACATGGACTCGCAGTATAATAACATCACCATCAACTTCCTTCTGTTGCTCACATCATTCATTTACTGTGGCCACTAGAGGGCTGAGTCACTTGAACAATTTGTCATTTTGGGGGAACTTGCAGAAATGACTGCAGGAAATGAATGCTGTCATTCTTCTCGGGTCTCAACTCTCCACTGAGCTTTCCTCTGATGTCACTTCTGTTCAACATCCTCACAGAGGCAGAAACAGGCAGAGTGCAGTGGAATTTGCTGATAACATTCATGCTCTTAAAGGGATGAACTTTTTGGATTTTAATGACCCCACGGTGTCAAGTGCCACAACCTGGACTATATATTTTTATTTTGAACCTTTAGTGAAAACAACAGAGCGTTCTTTATTCTGCCTGTCATCTTTATATTGAACACTGTTGCCTGCTGGTGTCACTAGTGTCACTTCCTTCCTTTCCTAACCCCCACTCTCTTCTTATTTCCTGTTTAGTGGGACGCCATCACGGAGATGGATGAGCACAACCGGCCCATCCACACTTTCCAGGTTTGCAACGTGATGGAGCCCAACCAGAACAACTGGCTTCGCTCCAACTGGATCTCTCGACAGGCCGCCCAGAAGATCTACGTGGAGCTGCGCTTCACCCTGCGTGACTGCAACTCCATCCCTTGGGTGTCTGGCACCTGCAAGGAGACCTTCAACCTCTTCTACCACGAGACTGATGAGGCTCACGGTGTTAAATTCAAGCCCCCTCAGTACACCAAGATCGACACCATCGCTGCGGATGAGAGCTTCACTCAGATGGATCTCGGAGATCGAATCCTCAAGCTCAACACAGAGGTGCGCGAGGTGGGACCCATGACCAGGAAGGGCTTCTACCTGGCGTTTCAGGACATCGGCGCCTGCATCGCCTTGGTTTCAGTGAGGGTTTACTACAAGAAATGTCCGTTCACGCTGAGGAACCTGGCCTCGTTTCCGGACACGGTGCCTCGTGTGGACTCATCCTCATTGGTGGAGGTGAGGGGGGCGTGCATTGACCATGCTGAAGAAAGAGACACACCCAAACTGTTCTGTGGAGCTGATGGAGACTGGTTGGTTCCCTTGGGAAAGTGCGTCTGCAGCGTCGGGTACGAGGAGATCGACGGCTCGTGCGGTGGTGAGTTTTCCAAACTTTCTGTCATTAAGTTCGCTTTTCATTCATCAGCGTAGCGTCTACCGAGAAAAGAAAACTCCAGCAAGTCTTGATATACTCGCAAAGAAACATTTTTTAGTGATGCTGTCTCTGGTTTAGAGAGTGGACTGTCAGTTATATGCTCCAGCGAATGGGTGTCAGAATGCCAACCTCTGACTTAACCATGACCTCATCTGTTATTTATTTGAAGCTGTCTAGAGAGTATTGGATTTTTTTTGCCAGCATGGGCAGCTGATCAGCTTTTTCCAACCTGAAACATGTGTTTTGTACAGTATGTGCCAACCAAACCTTCAAGTCAATAGTTGCACTCTGCCATGGTGCTGAATTAATCATTTCCTATATTTCCAGTACAGACGTGGACACAGTCAGAATTCTGCACCTAAATTCAAGGATGATTACTGTTTTCTCTCAGTGTTTAAAAGTGGCATGAGGATTATTCTTTAGGAAGGTGACAATAATTTTTTGCTCCATTTGCTGTTTGACAACTGAGGTGAAGAGCACTGTCAAGTAGGGAGCTGATATCTCCTGTCTAGTCCATTAAACATGAATGCAGCACTATTTTTTTACTCAAATGCTTCCCTCACATGTGCTCTTTCCGTTCACCCTCATATTGTTGCATTCACAAACTTCTGTCTGCCATTGAAGCAATGTACATTAGATGCATGCAACAACTGCAAATTATTACATTTATGTCAGTGGCTGACCATCGTTCTACAAGCCCCATTATTCCATAAGCTACATGAATACACTCACTCCTCTGCTGTGTTCTCATACATCAAAAATTTACAAAAGGAAGTTTATACATTCTCTCCTCATTCCCTCCTGCTCCTCACAACCCCTCCTTCATTTTCGTTGCGCCCTCTGCAAACACTCTGGAGAATAAAATAAGGTCTAATGTAAGGGGATTAGATTGTTGTGTGATGGCAGGGAGCTTGTCTGGTTCTGTCTGTATTAGTGTGTTTGTGCACAAATGCATGAATGTAAATATTTGTCATTTGGAATAACTTGTACTCGCTCTGTCCGTTATTGTGATACATTAACATAAACTTTCATTTTTTTCCATCAAATACGTTGTATTCTATGACATTGATTTCATTTCCCTATTCCCTTTGCTCGACAACTATCCTGCATTGTGTAGGCCTTTTCCATACTGCAGGGATTCCAAAGAGATTATTTTTGCAAGGGTAAGATGCACTCAGCAGTAACTCTGCTTATAGTGCATCCGAGATTCGTGGAGGGACTTGCTATGATAACACAAATCCTAAACAATGTTATCGAGATGTATAAGAGGAGTGAATGCTTGAACGGTTGCTTTTGGATTTAAAATTCTCTGGAACGGTTACAATGAGAAAAATATGTATTTCTGTCAGTGTGAATTTTATTCCGTCTTTTGCTTGTTAGTTAAGAAAGAAACATGTGATCTCATGTTGTGTACAGGTGAAACATAGTGCTGTGTCCTGTGTCAGAGAACTCTTTCTGGGGATTTAGTGCTTGAATGCTGTTGACCATGTACTTGCATAGTGTGTTTGTGTGTATCGGTGTTATTTATATATACAGAGAATTGAAGTGTGTGTGTGTGTGTGATTAGGCATGTGTGTAGGTATGTGTATAGCAGTGGTCGACCACCCGCTGTCCCGGGGGCTACCTTGGTGTGACAGATTACCTCGGCTGGCTGGGTAGCAGTTTGATCCTCAACTCTCTGATATGAGCTTTGGGTTATCGCTGGCAGCACCACTCACTGGGAATCCTATAGTACAAAAAAAACATACCTTCATGAAGGTGCAAGGCAACTTCTTTTCAAACCAGGCCTGATGTCAGGTCGACTGGTGCACATGCCTGTGACCTACAGTAGATAAACCTGTGGTCCACAGTGTGTCCGAGGTGCTTGCTAAGAAACTAGCCTTACGGCAAAAAGTGGTGCATTCAATGACTGATTAAACTTTGATCATCCTGCCATCCTGACCAGTAACAGGATGCACAGTAGATTAAAGTAATGACACATATTGGGTGACATCCATGCTTCCATCTATCCACCACCACAACAACAAACTATATCTTTGCTTTGTGCTCTTTTGAAAAATGCTTTCAAGACTACTCACTGCTCTTCTCCCACCACCCAGAACCAGATGTCCTTGTACAGTTGATTACAATTCATCTTGTGACACAGGTCGGCGAGGTTTCCCAGCTGCATTCACAGCTGCATCGCAATCAACAGGCCAGGGGTTAAACTGCAGCTGTGATTAGAGCCGGACTGTACCAAAATGGTTATTTCATTTCATTCAGTCATGTCTGTCCCTATTATTATTTTCCCCTGTTTTTGTATATGTGTTATCTGTGACGGTATAGCTTAGCAGTGTTAAATACACTCGCTCTCGAGGGCTTGGAGGGAAACAGATTGGTTGAAATGTATTTGCAGGCTTGTTCTTTATCCTAGAGATAATGTTTTGATGTGGTGCAGCCCATCGCGTAATACCACAAAACCAAAGAGTTTGTAGAAGTTCTGTCTCGGGTGTGTGTGCTGTCTTTGCTTCACAACGTATCCACCCTGGTTTTAAGAGGTAAAAAGAAACTAAAATTGAAAAACGAGTCATTTCAGCTCTTCGCTATTTACAGCAATATAAGCAACAACAGCATGGTCACCGCTCAGCATCCCTACCGGCCCTATATACTACAGTAATTTGTCTACCCTCTTCCCTCTCGTCTCTCCTTCACCCCTCGCTCTCTAAGAAGCAGATTTCACAGTCGGGCTAAGTTCAGCCCTTTGGGCAATGTGATGGCATTTTACTGCAATGTCAGCCCTGAAATGCAGCCCTTGCTCATTGTTCCAGGATTCAAACAAGCGTCATTATTAAAAGCCTCCGCACAAGGTACCACTGGAGCGCCTTGGGCATTGAAGGAGAAAGACTGAGGTGACTGGAAAAGCTAATGCTTCAATCCCCAGTTTACAACCGGCTGGTGCTTTAAACGCTGCGGCTGCTTGGTGAGGCTGGAAGGAAATGACAGATTTAAATGATTGGTGATTTCAGTAAAATACAATCATTGATAAGTGTTTCACAAGCACAGCTCTGACCTTTATGCTTTTCATCTCTGGTTGCATATATGTTATATATATATGTTGAATTTGATGTTTATACAGGTCGTGCATTTACTGTGAGTCAGTCTGAGTAAGACCAAGTTAAAGCCTAAAGTGTAACAGTTGAATTCATGTTAAATAGAAGAAATTATTACTATTTCTGAAAGAGAGGCTTAATATTGCATATTTTCTACTTAAAGTATTTTCACTCTTTAAATGCAACAAATTCCTGTGAGATTTGCTGCTGTATGAGCAGAGGTCAGAGTTCTCCATATCACCTTCAGCTTCAGGTCTCACACAAAGTGCTGCATTTAAATTCTTTTCCTGAGATAACCCCTAACACCAACCCAGCTACAGATATGTGACAAACAAACACTCCGGTTCTGACTTGCAAACCTCTATTTACTCTGGAGAAAAGATGAGCTGTGTGAAGTCTGAATAAAGGGCTTCAGCTCCTCTGAGGAAGGGAAAAAAAGGACATGCTCTCCACCCAGCTAAAGCCAAATAATATTCTCTGATTCAAACCCAGTGCTTTTGGTCACAATAGTATTCTGAGCCCTTATCCATTTCCTGGATGAAGTTTGGAGTGTCTGTGTGCTGCAGTGAGGCTGGAGTTAATCAAATCTAGCAGCTAACAATAACCTCTATAACCCACATTTCAACTGGCATGCTCGTCCAAATGTATGGACTAGAGCTGGCGGACTCTTTATTTCAGCACACATTCTTGTTTACAAAGGACTCTCATCAAGGTTTTAATCTACAATTACCAAAGTGTTTATGAGGCTATATTATAAAATATCATGATCACAGCAGTTGATTTATAGTTATTCAATCTAATGTGAAAAACTTTATGTATCCCCAAGGGGCAATTTAAGTTGGATGCACAATGTTGTAAAACCATATGCCTTAGCTTTGTGATGCAGAAGTTAAAACTACCAATTTTACTACTTGTAGCAATATGTTTTTTGATAATTTGGTCCCCATTTTGTTTGTTGTTTTGCAAGACGACACATGAGCATGAAGCAATGCACAGTCCTGCCAATGGTTTTCCACTACTCCACTAATCGATAGGGGGCAGTAACACATCAATTCTTACTGGATCGATTTGATCTGCACAAATTATTGATCCATGATCCAGCTTTGCAGTTGAAGGATTAGTTGGAAGGAGAATAAATATGTGTATGTAGAGCCAGAAAATAAGGAAATATGTAAATAAATAGATAAAAGAACTTTTGAGAGAGAAATATAAGGTGTGTGTATGGGGATTATACTAATGCCACTTTTTGGCCGAGTAGTTATCAAGCAGAGAGACAGTTTTCAATCAACAACTCAGAGTCATCAGGCTGTTCTTTGTATTTGCTGTGGAGTGACTCTTATGTTTGAATGGACGTAATGAATAAATGAAAATGAGACATTCAGAGGTGGGCAAGGACACTGAACACTCCAGAATACTTGTCTCAGTCAACTAAATGATTTATTTTTGCTTCAGGAT
This sequence comes from Centropyge bicolor, assembly GCA_037975185.1. Lineage (NCBI taxonomy): Eukaryota > Metazoa > Chordata > Actinopteri > Pomacanthidae > Centropyge > Centropyge bicolor. Next base: position 5,407,512 of record JBBMOC010000003.1, on the reverse strand, counting down.
GTAACCACATCGAATCAATGACCGATGTTCAGCTCCGCAAACTCCACCACAATAATTCCTGGGCCATCAGAAAGTAATATTGCTGGGTCATAGAGTTTTGGGGAGGCGGGGGGGGGGGGGGGCTTTGGCTGAGAAACAAAATTTAGACCTCAGCTCTCCTGTCAAAATGCAAGTCAGGTCCTCTTGGGGCCTGAAAAAACTATGTGCTATAGAAACAGGCTGTAAATGTGTGTCTGTATCTGCTCATATGCAAGTGTGTGGTTGATCACTTCTTTAATCCTGAGTCATTTTCAGCTCGTTTTTGCCTCAAGACCATTCAAAATGCTACTTTCTTTATATTCTTTCTCTCTCTGCCTTGCTCACATGGACATGAGAGGACACATCATACTCCTTGATGATCATAATATTTAGTGGATAGTCGATGCTGAGGAACACAAGTGTTCTTCTGAGGAGCAGTTCACTGTCTTGGCTAAGATGAACACACACTAATACACATAACCACTCACTTGTTACTTGTCATCTTTGCTATAAATGTTTGCCTTACAAGTGTTTGTTGCTGCTGCTGTCACTGTGGTAGCGTACATTTCTTTCAGAGCGACCTGAGGAGGATGGCTTTAAATATAACAGACCATCCTTCTCTACAATGCGGCCGCATAGGTCGTCTGTGCCAGCAGCTTATTACGACCCATATTTAGGTCTATTGTTAGGTGGCAACCTCTAGTGACTGTGGTTATTATGATGGGAGCAAAGGAGGAAGCCGGGTGATGTAGTGTAAAGTCTGCGTAGTGAAGAGGTCAGAATGGATGGATGAGGCTAAGAGCGATTCTGTCATTTAGATATGAGGATATGTTGAAATAAAACATGAGGCTATATGGTCATTTTGATGTGGTTAGATAGCTTTATAAAGAACACTATAGTTTCATACAACAAAGTTTCATATGGGTGGTGCACACTCCCTCTAAAGAGAGGCAACAAAGGCGGAGAGGGAGAAAGAGCTGAGGGAGGCAGAGAGAGTGGCGCTGCTTTGTAGAGCAACCAGCTCTTCCACAATTTATCTCCATTAAGTGTTGTGGTCTCCATTCCTTTTGTTACAGGTGGAGGTGAGCATTGTTCTTTGGACTGTGATACCAGTATTTTGTGTTGTGTAGTCTGCTCTTTCACACGTTCTGTTTGTTTTTACATGCACCTAAGTGGACATTGTAGTTAATGAGTGTGCACGCCTGTGACACATGCACATATTATGACATACTGTTATTTAATAAAGGTATAGAATATAATATATTCCTCCGCCTCCTCCTTGGCACCCCTCCTGGCAAGCAGCACCCCGGGCAGCTGGCTGGTATGGCTAAATATAGGCCTACACACATACACTCACTCACTCACACTCACTCACACACACACACACACACACACACACACACACACACCAAAACATCAGTAAGTGCAAACCTTGGTGTTAATGCAAGAAGACACCTTGCTCTACCTAAATGATTGATAGACACATGCATCCAGCTTCTCTCTCTCTCTCTCTCTCTCTCTCTCCCCTTCCCTCTCATTGTAAGACAATCTAGCTGATGCTGTTACCACTCAGTGTTGTACAGCAGGTCTTGTGTGTTTGTCAGGCTCTGTGTAAGAGCTCTCTGCAGTGCTATGAATAATGTAATCACAGTGTGTTTGTGTGTGTTTATTTATATGTGTGTGTGTGTGCACTGGTGTGGTTGTAGCTGGGCGCTATTTGTTATTTGCTGAACCAAAGTGGTTCTCCCCTGTGTTGGGCCGGAGCAGCAAGTAAGAGCAATCTATTTACATTTTAAACTAATGCTGTGCCAAACACGCTGAGAATTACTGTGAACCTCTCATATTAAAGAATGATGAATACCCCCAAGGAATGAAAATAATGCAACTTGCTGTGACATTTTGTTACATGACTTGTACCATTTTATAGACGGCTCACTTTTAAAAACAAGAGACAAAGAGTTTAAGAGGTTTTGAAAGAAAAAAGAAATCAAGACTGGGTTCCTCTGGAAGTGGAAAAAGGTCTGTTTGCTTTTTTCCTTCTTCTTCTTATCTTCAGATCACAAAGTAATTATCTCATTATTTTGAAATCAAACTAATTATCACAACTTATAGCTACATGTCTGAATCAAAAATTGCTCTGACCGTGTTTGAAGCCCGTAATTTTGAGTTGACATTTTTCACAAGCAGCATGACACTGGATACACATCAGGTGTCTAAGGTGGACTGCATGTTGGTAATTGGGCAGCTAACAGGAAGAGCTGTGTTAATGTTAATTGGCATGTTGGTATAAACATCTCGAAGAAAGTTTCACTTATAAGACATTTTCAATTACGGGCTGAAGACAGACAAACAATTACAGCACATATCCTTCAACCTGTCAGCCCACCAAATGAGATGTCACACACACGTACAAGAGAGGGAGCAGGCTCGGCCGAAGACGCACATAATGAACCACTCGAAACATGCACACACACACCCACGTACCAAGGCCAAGACACAACAGGCCGCGCCGCACGCCAAACCACCTGGCATCACGGTCAACAACAAACACGACGCACACAAAGGCCCGAAATGCGCTCGAGCATTCGCAGACCCAGTGTTAATGCAAGAGACAACATTTTGCTCTCACAAAACATGCTCTAACAAACACACACAAGGAGACGCACCAGGGGGCTCGGGCTGGCATCAGCAACAGAGCTGTTTACAGATGGGCCACACTGCGGGGAGACACTGTGACATTTCAGAAAAGGATGGTTTTAGTTTAACAAGCATGGTCCTTCAGGCTTAATTGGGAGTGTCTGGAGAGAGGGGGAAGTGTGTGTGTGTGTGTGTGTGTGTGTGTGTGTGTGTGTGTGTGTGTGTGTGTGTGTGTGTGTGTGTGCTGGAAGTGGATCGTAGATTGTCAGATAAATTTAACCCCACTTCATTCAGCGTCAACAGACAAACACTCACTGAGTTCTAAAGGACACGTCTCATCCTCCTAAGGGCAGAGCTGATGTATATCAAAGGCAGGGTCTCTAGTTTCTCCTTAGCCAGCATGAAGACGACTCCCTTCATCTCCTTCTTTATCGCATTCTCTCTCCTGACGCGTCCGTCGCTGCAGCAAATGAGAACATTTCTCATTAGACATGAGAGCGTTTAACTTCGCCATCATTTAGAGTTTTTTTTTTTTTTCACCTCAAAGTCCTGTGTATCTTACGCTTTATGTGAGTGCAAATCATACAGCATGGCTGAACTGGAATGTTTTGTTTGTTCTCCGCGCACTCATTGTATTAGCATTGGCTTTTGCAGCTATCACAAAGAATATAATTGAAAGCTCTTTGAACGTTGACGGCATGCTAATGCATATTTCCCCTGAGTTGTCATTAAGCTCGGCGTACCACTGAAAGGCGTGGAGTTTCCCTGCCAAAGGCTTGATGTGGCTTGAATTGTGCCCAGCGTAAACAGCTGCTGTCAGCCCACTGCTCCTTTGTCTGTCACTACATGTTGTCGACATGCGTAGTCCTCAATCAGTGGAAATGAAAGACATTCATTAGACATTATTCCCAACCAAAACATTTAGCAGGATATAAAATTGATGAATCTGACAACACATAGTTGAAAGAATATAGTCAGTAAAACTCTTTTTGTTGAAGAAAAAGTCTGTTTACTTATAGGATGCGGTTTCACTTCCAATGAGATTAAACCAGACCGGCATGACTCCATTAACATGCAGTTACTGTCATAAAGCCAAGGACGGATAAGGCTCAAAACTGTGAGCAGCATTTTTCCCTGGAATTGTGTTTTTTGTCTGATTGGGAAAAATCATTGAGACGAACATGGGGTAATTTGAAAACCAGAGTAGATTCAGTTATTAATTGGCAGAGGTATCCATTATGACCACTTAATGGCATTGGAAAACTGAATTAAACTGAAAATCAAATGAGGGAAAAGGAGGCTAATTGCTGAAAGTGAATTCTTAAAAATGCAAATATCAATCTCTAATTTAATTGGCGCTGCTCTTTGCACTTCATTTCTTTATTCAGGTCCATATTGTGCAGCATGGAGTCGACAGATAATAGATAATAACAGCTTTTGTAAGATGATGTGCTCTTCGAATCCGGCAGACCTCGACTGTATTCTGGACACGTGGAGCGCCTTTGTCCCACTGATAGGTGTTGACCATGCAGTCGGGATCAATGGTCTCAGTCGGCTTGGCGTGGTGAAAAATGGGCTTCATCTGGAGCGGGCCAGGGAGGTCGTCGAGTGTGTCGCAGTGAACGCAGGGTGGTCATCTTCCTGCTCGAGCCACAGCTTGATCTTTCCACTATACCTGCCACTGACTCGCTCGCCAACACGTGGCTGGAGCTCAGGTAGGGCGGGGGCTCGGCATCGCTGTCAAGGATTTAAACCGATAGCGAAGTTTGTTAGAAAGCAGATCATGTACAAAAAGATGCTGTTAGTCCACCACCCATTATCCCTCTTTCATTAGTGAAGCAACATGAAATTTGAGCAAGGAGCGATCATTAGATTTCCTGTGTAAGAAAAAAGCTCTTGCTGTGAATAAAGTTTTCATGTAAAATGTCTGAGTGGAGCTGCTGTGCTGTCCGGTCTGTTCTGTGTAACCTTCAATCAAAATCATCGTCCAGGTGAAAGGTTTCCCAGGACCAAGCTTATCTGTCCTGACTGACTTTTGACAAGTCGTTGCTCTAGTGAGGTCATTAAGGCAGTTTTTCAGCGTGACAAAAAGTAAAGTTAGAGATTAAAATTGTGGCTGGAGATAATGAGATTAGAGCTGAGGTTGGGTCAAGGTTAAGTAGTTAGAAATAGGTTCAGTTGTGACTTAGTGTTTTAATGTTATATATAGTTATATTTAGTGCTACTTTGTTAGATGTCAAAATGTAATGTGAGACCATCAAGGTTTGTCTTAAGGGTTTGATGTAGGGAAATAAGATTTGACTGTAAATTAAAGTAATTTTTTGATAAATATTGTTATGGATGTGCATTTGTCTGCAAAGTTTGCTTCAGGTCTTTGGCATTTGATTGAAGCAGAAATCCACAACAAACCTTTACCCAGATTGAGAAAAAGTAAAGACAAATTTAAAAGACTACTATATGTCTATACTATATGTCTCCTGCAGTATATCAAGCCAAATTGAGAAAGGAAAATTAGAGGTTAAAACCCTGATTCCAAATTTGATTTGACACATACTCAATTGAAAACAGCACAAACACAAGATATTTAATGTTTGACTTCATCAACTTCCATTGATTTTTGTAAATATCTGCTTATTCTGAATTTGATGGCAGCACCATATTTCAAACAAGTTGGGACAGGAGCAACAAAACACTGTGAAAGTTGTGGACTGATCCAAAAACACCTGTTTGGATCATTCCACAGGTAAACAGGTTCATTGGTAACAGGTGATAGGATCATGATTGGGTATGAAAGGTTCATCCTGGAAAGACTCAGTTCAACACTTTGTGAACACATGATTGTATGAAGGAGATTAATACATGGACTGAACACTTTGTAAAACTGTTGCCAGTAAACACAGTGTGTTGATTGCATCCTGTTTCCATCCATGTTTTACACAGAGTCCCAACTTTTTCAGAATCAGGGTTGTATCAACATGACTTTACACAGAAACAATCAGCTGCTTACTGAGACGCATGGAGAGGTAAAGACTGTCTAGGAACACTGTGTCTTGTCTAAATGAAACGTTGCATTGATGGAGCCGGGGAGGAGAAAAGCACGTCGATAGATTGAGTGTGCGTTCGTGTGAGTGATCTTTCATGTGTGTCCTACATAACTACCTCTGTTTGCTCATTTACGTTGCACATCAATTGCATTTCTCCTAATTGGTGGCGCTTTACCTTCCACTGTCTCTCTTTAAATCCATCACTTGATGAGCATTAGAGCCTCTCATGTCGTCTCTCTTCAAGCTGTAATTGAGAACAAATGTGGAGAGGGAGAGTGTTTAATTGGGGTTGTCAAGCCGGGGGGCGGGTTTGTTGGGCACCTAGAGATCTCCTCATCTCTTTTGCATTTTAACAGTTTAAAGAATAAATTATGCAGATTGCAGTTTTTGCGAGTCCTAGTTGCGATGTGAACTTGCGGTGACTTCTGCTTGGCTTTTTCCCCCCCTTCACTGAGAGTTACTTCAAAGCCGGGAAGTGATCAAAGACAGTTGAAAAAATAAATTCCCCAACGTGCCGGCACCCTGCATACATACATACAGCTTCTGCCTGTCTCAACACCGCATAGTCTCTCACTCAGAAAACAAAAGCGAGCGACACCGTCTGATGTTTGCCTTTCTTTTTTTTTTCTTTTTTTTTTTTTGTCTCCTCGAGCACAGTCCTGTCAGACATTGCAACATTTCAATTGATTTTCCTCTTCCCTCATATGTGTGTGTTCTATTTTAGTACGTAAGCCAAGAGACTGAATTAGTCATTAAAGGGTATGTATAGCACGACATGGCCCAGATAAGACATCACAGGCCTGGATTGAAGAGCAGACTTGTCATAAATGAAAGCACATTTTAGGAGCTGGAGACAGCTCCTCCCCAGTAAATAAAAAAAAAGAAGATAGAGAAAAAACAGGGGTCATTGCAGGTTCAGCGTCAATGATGACTGTGTTTTCCATCAGCGACAGTTTGTTTTTTCCTGCAGACATAAAGTAAAAGACTTACTCTTCTTGTGTTCAATAATTAAAACATATACATGTTTCAACTGCCATGTAAAAAAAAAATTAATCATTTATAAGCAGATCTCGTTAGCGTGACGGGTGGAGATGGGGTTTTTGAAAGTTGTTCTAATTAAGATATCACTATCACCATCCAGATTTTTTTCCTCATGCACTCGGCGCATCAGTATGCCAGACTGCCTTGACTCACAACCCCCGTTCACACAATTACCCGTCAAACGCGCAAACTAGCTCCGCGCCTGTTTACGGAGACCGTCGCCCTCGGTCAGGCTCGGCACCAGCCTGTTCGCACGTTGACCCCATCATCAGTTTTCTCTTCTTCGAGGCAATGATTTTGTTATTTTAAGGCACTGATGGAGCTGACTGTTCCCATATTGGCTTTGAACTAACTTTTACAAGTGCAAGTGAAATATTTTAAAATCAGATTGTTTTTTCATGGCACAATGGGAGCTCAGACATCAGGGTCAGACTTTGATTAAATGAGGGTCAGTAATTAATTTACTAGTTCATTGTTGAAAGATTGACATATTTTTTTAAGTCTGGCCCAGAAAGGGATTTTATTTTCTTGTCCTTTAACTTGACTTTATTTTCATGCTGGCACATCACACAGTAGTGAAGCCACTTTTGTTGGGCACTTGTTGATTTCTTTACATCTGCACCAGAATATTGTTTCTGTCAGTTCAATTATTAGGATGAGGTTTACGTTCTGCTACTTATATAATTGCGTCTCACAGTGTTTGCAGTGTTGTCTCATGTCCCCTCCAGTAGCTGATGTCTTCTTTTGTATTCATCATACACTTCCTGTTTTATTTTGCGTCACTCACCTCTTCTCTTGTTTCAGATCCCCACTTCATGCCCTTGTGTGTTTCCCATTGTCTCCCTTCTCCTTGTCTATATAGTCTCTGTTCTCCCTGTCTCCTGTGCCAGTTTGTCTTTGTCTTTTGTGTCAAGCGTTCCAGCTCACCTAGTGTTAGTGTTCCTGTTTTTATCTCTGTTTGCCTTTTTTTTTACCTTTGTCGTTGCCTCGCCCTGTTTTTGGATATCGGCAGCCTGATCTACTGCCTGCCTGCGTACCCATCCTTTGCCGAGTAAAAACCTTGATTTTTGAACACTTGAACTATCTCACAAATCGTGCTTTTGAGTCCTTGCTCCTATTTTTTTGTGGCAGTATTTTGGTTGCATTAATTTTTTGCTGTTTGAATAATCGAAAAGGCTGCTCGGAATAATACATCTCAATGTTCGGTTTTCATTCTAAAGAAACTATGAGAAACTGGCGAGATGCTTTTCTTTCCATTTCATATTTTGCCATTTGACAAAATATGTGTATGTCTATCTGCTTCAACTCTCACAAAAATGTCAGCACACTGACAGCACTTTCACCTCGCTGATACTCTCCCTCACCCTATCCCTCTATCTCCTCATATATGAGCAGCACCAGCGCAGGAAGTGAGCCGATGACCCCAGGGTACGAAAGGCTTTAACTAGCAGTAGGTGTCTCTCAATCTGCCGGACTGCAACAGCCAAGCTTGTTAGTCACACTGGTGGAATTGCACACACGCACACTCCCCTCTCTTACACACACACGCACACGCGCACAAGTGTCCCGTGGATAGACTTAATCCAGCCATTGAATGCGGCAAGCAGAGATAGCAGAACTGGGTCAGTTCTGGAGAAGACTGTGGTGTGAAACCGTTCCCCTCGGGGTGGATTGAGGTCTGAACTTTGGCTGACCCCCCCGACAAGTACAGACGCACAATGAAACCTCAGAATTTGCCGGATGGAATCTGTTTGAATTAATGCTGACAACTTCATTGATCAGGCTAAAACTTGGGCTTAAGCCATAGGAAGAGTATTTGGTACATGGATAAAATAGAGAAGCTGTAATTTTCTTCATGCTGAGATTAGCTTGAGAGAGGAGGAAGTTTAAAGCTGAGGAGCTGGGAATGATGGTGACTCACTCCTCTCGCGGTTTGTATTTCACATAGGCGTTTTAGGAATTACACTTCCAGGTAGAAATGTTGAGGGTGGATTTAAAAAGTCTGTATTGTCCACATGTCTTTTCTTGGAAAGGTAAAGGTTCAAATGAGAAGGGCATGTTTAGGTAAAGCCATTTTTTTTATTATTGTGCATGTCATAACTATTTTTTACCATGTAAAGCAAGAAATTACTTGATACCTTTAAGTATAAATAAAGTTTATAAGGCATGGATTTTTTCAGAAAGTTGCTCCAGGTTGAGAATTACGATGATTGACAAGGAGCAGAGTCTAATGTAATGTGTGTGTGAGTGATGTATTAAATTTTAATTTTAGCATCATTCTTACAGGAACATTCAACTACAGGAGACTGATATAGTAAATGAGAGTAATACTAGAGATAATAATCACTCTAAACTTTATGAACAGGCTTTCATGATTTTTACGATTTTCACCCGTATTTAAGATCCACGAGATCATAACATCACCCACATTGTGAGAGCACAGAAAAGTGTTGGGATGGATGATAATGAAACTGCTACTAACACTTTAAGAGTGTTTACATCTCTTTGGTCCGACCATTTTGAAAACGGATTGGCTCTAAGATTTTGATTATTGCAACTATCTGTTAAAGCCCAACAGATACAGCCAGTGTGCTTCACACTTTATTTCAGTTACAAAACTTCCCATGGTTGCAAAACATCACAAATGTGTGCGGATCGGCAGAGGCCTGAATCTTAATGCCTGTAGATGCAGAACTGGGAGAAATGTTAATCTGAAGCCACCAACATATTAGAGAAAATCCTCCAAATATGACCTGGATGTTGGCAGCCATTGTTTCTATGTTTGTCTGTTCATCTTGCCTGGTGAGATGACTAATATAGTACCGCCATGATATGAACACAGCTAATCTCAGTGGGTTAAACAGCTCCATCTGTGGGGCTATTGAGTCATCTTAATTTATGTAACAACCCAAGTGTTCAGTCATTGAGCAGGAAAAGTATAGTGATGGAAGTAAATGAAAAGGTGAATGTAGAAAACAAGTGCGTAGCGCCCGCCGTACATCATGTAGATTTACTTTTCTCTATGTACACTTTGAGTTCTCGTTCCCAGCCCGTGTACAATTTGAAGTTGCAATTTAAGTGGTAGTGCTTGGCCACAAATCAGTTGAACATTACAATATTGCCTTTATATATTGCCGTCTCAAACTGTCATTACTCTTTGTAATGGTAACACTCTGCACCATTAGGCTTCAGCAACTAGTCAAATGGATGGTTCATGTGAAATTCGCATAACCCCCAAAAATGCAAAGTGGCTTTTTATACCACAGTAAAGGCCAACAGTTACAGAGACAAAAGAGCACTTTGCAATGTTATATATTTATTATGTGTGTGTGTGTGTGTGTGTGTCTGAATTGGAGGAGAAGTAAGAACAGTAGTGTGTGTGTGTGTGTGTGTGTATGTATGGTGTATCTGTATACAGGCTGTGTGTGTGTGTGTTTACTTGCATGCTCGTGCACAGCAGGTTGTGTATGAGATTGTGTCTCTTCCGAATCTCATTTACATGTGTTTGCATGAACGAACTCATCTTCTACACTTTGTGTTTGCGTGTGTACTTATGTGGTTGCGCATCCTTATTATCTATCACCAGCTGCAGCTAGTAGGCAGCTCATCCCACTCAAGCTGATGTATGCTTATTGAGCAGCCAGAGGCAGAGACTGGAGACCTGATTTATAAACCAATACAGCTTGTTTTATGGGGGATTGATCTGCCCGTGTCTCCATCACTGAAGCATTCTCCTTGTCTTTATTCAGAGTGACAGCAGGTAATAAAGGAATGACTGTGAAAGAGAACAATGAAAGTGTTTACAATTATACTGTTTAGTGCCATCACCTTTTCTGACATTCATATATTACGCTGCGTTCCAGACATGGCGGAAAGTTGAAAAGTTTTTTGGTGCTAGGAAAACACAATAAAGACAGATACACATTGAATCACTGCAGTGTAGGATTATTCAAAACCAGCTCATTATAGGATATAATAGAATCACACTTCAAATGAGATGTGGGTCTGTGATATATGACAATCAGTCATCTGTGATACATTCTGTAACATATCCCGAAAATATCAAAACAAACAAAATTAAAAACAGTGGATTTGCAGTAGTTTCAGTTTTGCAGAAGGTTACACACAGCCCAGATGATACGACATGCATTGAGCTGAGAAAACACTCTGGAGCTTTTGATCATCTCTTCATGTTCAATTATAGATTTTGATTGATCAATTGATTGATTGATAGATTTTGATTGATTTTGAAGGTTGAACTATAAGGACCTCTTTTAAGCCATCCATGTTGGCTTAAAAGCTTAGGTCCAAAGTTTATTCTTGACCGTGAAAACAAGGTCAATGTGAAACATGCACTGAGACCCTGGGATTGACCCATTAGGGCACACACGCGTACACGTACACATACACACACACAGCAGCATTAACAACTGACTGAGCTCCACCTCTGCTCCACTATTGTAGGATAACATGTCACTGTGCTGCTGCCAGAGCCACACTGCAAGAGAATAATTGATGTTTGCTTATTTTCCTAATGCGTCACACTCCAGTTAGACCTTCATGTTAAGCTGTCATCAGTGGCTAAATATGCAGAGTACTGTAAATTTTAAGTGTCATCTTGAATGCATTCATATGTTCATCTCTTCAGCAACTCTTCCTCCTCTCCGCTGCATCAAAGTATTGGGACAGCTTTTTTTCTTTTTGATGGATGGATGCCAATTTCTGTTCATAAAGGTGCCCAATTTAGTCTTTTTTGTGCAATACATAATGTATCTGTCTGCCCCAGGACTCTTGTCTAAGTGTGCATGACCGCATGGCTGAGACTAAGTTTGTTAAAGGAGCCCCCTTCCTCCTGAGTGTTAACAGCAGCAGGACAGGATCATGGACAGTGATTAACATTATGTGGATGTCAGGGCACCAGAAGACCCCAGGGTGTCAGACCCGAACCTCTGCACCCGGCTACCGTCTGTTTGCTGTCTCTCTCTCACACACACACACACACACAAAGCTGCACACAGAATCAATGAAGAGGCCGCTTACTGACCACCTGGTCCTCTGTCTCGCAGGTTCTCTTTCTTTGTCTCCTTTCAATCAACCCCAGTTAAAAAGAAATGGAACTGTAAGTGAAAAATACCTACAGCCACCGTGGTGTTCAAATCTCCAAACAACTGAAAACACACACACACTATACACACTCACACACTCAGAGAGTCTCAGTGTCTCGGTTGCAGTGGTCCATAAGTCACTGGGGTCCAGTTCATGTGTATGAAAGGGATAGTTTTCTTTTATTCCTGGCAGTGTGTGTGTGTGTGTGTGTGTGTGTGTGTGTGTGTGTGTGTGTGTGTGTGTGTGTGTGTGTGTGTGTGTGTGTGGTCCATGTATTGTACCTATAATGTGAATTATTAAATTTTAGGGTGAAGACTTAGTTTAAGGTGAGGTTTAGGCAAAGAGTAGGTCAATATACTGTCTTCTGAAGTGATGGAAACCCGACAGTGTGGGCGTGCATGTGTGTGATTCTGACTTAGCCTACATTCTGTGACACTTTTCAGACTCAAGACCAGTTAATTGGGGACAATTTGTACAAAGCCAAATTGGGAAAAAGTTGGTTTTGTGTCAGTGGTTTCGGAGGGGCGGTCTGACTTATGCTACTTTTGGGGATGCACACCACAAATCGTGCTTTTGAGTCCTTGCTCCTATTTTTTTGTGGCAGTATTTTGGTTGCATTAATTTTTTTGTTGTTTGAATAATCGAAAAGGCTTGCACCAATTAATTGGTGCAAGACACAGCTTTTGTCCCCAGTTTGGAATAAGCAGATTTTTGGGTCAGAGTTAAGTTAAGGTCAGGATTAGACATGTAGTTGTTGGGTATGTCTTCAGAAAATTAATGTCTGTGTAAATTCACCAAAAGTAACGAAAGTATGTGTGTGTGTGTGTGTGTGTGTGTGTGTGTGTGTGTGTGTGTGTGTGTGTGTGTCTGCACAAATCTCTCTCTCTCACCAGTAGAGACAAGGATGGGCAGTGGTACTGAGCATTTCAATCATTGCTTTTCATAAAAATTTGCTTTTAATTTGCTCATACGAGGCAATCATATTTCCTGATACTTTCACATTCTTCTACAGCCGACAATAACAAGAGCATTTAATTAAAGTGTTATCAGTAAGGTCTGAATATCGATCCTCATATTTACACCACAGCCTCGTGTTATTACTATTAGAGCACAGTTTCATTATGACATTCTTTATTGGCTGTGAGACAAATATGACACGAAAAGGGTTAGTGAGAAAGACGAAGGGACTTTTTTTCATTTCATTCAATTAAGCTGAATTGTTGCTGAATGAAAGCAATAAGCTTCCTCCCTGAGACGACGTGATTAGCAGCTGTTTGACTGATGAACACCAACATCCTTAAATATGAGTGTATGTTTTTGCACTGTCTCATTTTATAATGCTTCAAAACATACATCTTAAGTGAATAATTGCCTCTATATCTCCAGCTGTTTGTCCTCGTTTCACCTGTTTTTGTCGTCATAATGAAAGTCCATTGTTTCAGTACAGGAGCACAGCCTACATTCCCACCCAGACCTCGCAGCAGATGGTATGATAATAACTTCACTTTCCTAAAGGTGTGATTAGTCATTTGAAAGTAGACTAAACACCAGCACTCTGTGAAGTGAAGACCTAATGCTCTTCTTAAATTTATAGAGTTTTAAACACATTGCTTTTCCCTCTTTTAGGAAGTAAAGAAAAGTCAACTCAGTCATGTTTCACTTGAAAAATTAAGGCTTCAACCAAAGTGAATATTTTCTAATGCACATCAGGTGGACAGGTGTGCAGGAGAATCAAGTCATGGTTCCTGCACCCTGTCAGCACAGGAAAAAAGGCATGTCTGACAAAAGACCTATAAATATATTTTTTTAATAAACATACCACTGATGGATTCATTATCTTAATTTTTGAGCCTGCAAGTGAAAACTGTTTATCCTCATTATGACTGAACTGGCTCAAACCTAGAATCTAGTTGGTAGAAATGCGAGAGCAGGGTAGCTGGAAATGCTTAATGTGGAAATCAGCAAGAAACAAGTTAAAGCCCTGTTAATATTGGATGGGATTGCTAATATATTAGCTTAGAAATATTAGTTATTCCTGATTGAAGTGTATGTCTTCAGCCCTCTGAGACCTGTCACTGTTGGGTTAATCCCTGCGTGCATGCACATTTGTACCCTTGCATTGAACAAGCCTCCCTCAGGTCCACACCTGCAGCGCCTAAGAACTGCACAACCTCCAGTTTAAGCCAGCTTTCATCAGCTGGAGTTATGATAAGAGGCCAAGAGGAGTTTTTAAAGACAAAGAGAGCGAGATCTCGGCTATCAGTTTCCCCAGAGCGCACGGTGCCGGAGCTAAATCCCACTGAGGTTCCACAGAGTGTGTGACAGGCCTCTGTGGTCCCACTCCTTTTAGAAAACATTTAACCAAAGCATGAGCAGGAAACAGATCTCCCTCCAAAGCTTTCATGACAGATTGAGGTCTTGAGCTTCTTTACTTCACATTTCGAAGCCTAATGCTGAAGAAAAAAAAAAACGGAAGCGGAGCTCAGGTTCCCAGGTAGCTCGCTTGGTAGAGCCTACGTATCAGTGTCACGAGTTCGAGTCCACCCCCTGCCCACTCAAATCTGAAAGGCTGGTTAGCAACAGAAGCGTTGAATCATGTGGTCGTCAGCTCACCTGGTGGAGCGTGGTTGACTTTTCTCTCTGTAGCAGTCGTCTCTCTGGAGCTTTGAAGGAGGGATAAAGTGATATATAGTGTGATGGCTGGCAGAGGAATAGAAAAGAAGCAGGATTATGGGAAGAGGAAGAAACGTGTGTGTGTGTGTGTGTGTGTGTAGTTGTGTTCCTTTGACAGATGTGGAAGATGTCTGTGCTATTGATAAAAGGACAGCAAGAAAGTAGAGGTGCATGAAGATCTGTGACTTATTCATATTTCTCTTACACTTGGCTTTTTAATGGGCATCACTGAAAACTTACTTTGGAATTGGACTGAACAGTTCTTTCCTTTTCAGTTGTTGCTAATGGGGGTGGTCCAGGTAGCTCACTTTGATTCCACCTCTGTCTACTCAAATCACAAAGGCTGGTTAGCAACAGACCTGTCAAATCGTGTGGTCAGAAACGTCAGAGAGAATCATTAAATCGTGTGTTCAGATGCATCATGGGAGCACAGACATTGAGTGCCCTTTGTTCTGGATGTTGGCACAGGCACAATGAAAGCTGGAGGGTTTGATTTGAACTGAGTGGAATATGGAAATATTGGCAGATGCTCATTATTTTGTCATGAAGTCAGATCATGTTAATGGAGGTAGAGGCAAATGTTGCATTAGTGTTTCTATCTTATCTAACATGAAGGATGACTGTTGCTAAGTATAATACATCACAGCAACTGAACATTAACAAACAGTTTGCATTTGCATATGTGAGCATCTACTGTAGTGTTTTGTGATGTTTGTAGCCCAGTTGAAATGGACTCACATGCTGTTGCTCAGCGTTGTTGCACAGTTCAAAGCTTATGGTTTCAAGGGACTTTTATATTGTGTCCTCAGTTCAGCTGTGCTTCTTACAGCAAAACATAGAGAGAGAGAGAAACAGAGTTTGTGCAGCTCTTTGCACTTTGACCAGTTCCTATGTCTGCAGTTTCCTCACATCTGCAGGGACGAGGAGAGGCTTTCTGTTACAGACGGGAGCGCGGGTCTTTATCCTCTCTGTGGCTTCCATTCAAGGAGGTTCCTCCAGAGTGTGGGAGAGGGAAAGTTCAGCCTCTGGTGGAAATCCAGCAGGCGAGAGAAGAGAAGACAGAGGAAAAGCAGGAGAGAGAAACAATGGCTGGAGCTGATTTATTTGAAGGGTTTTTACACCTGTCTGATATGGTTTGCAGCTGTTTGGGTGCTCGGGAGGGTCACCTGCTGGAAAACAGGTGTTTGTTCGACTCACAGCTGCCTGCAGTTTTTTTACAAAAGGAATTACAGTTGTCGGGACAGATAATGGCGAATGCAGGTCCTCGTTGCTGAAATAAAGTTGTAAAATTATTTATGTGAATGTGTTGATCGTGGTGTCCATCTGTGAGTCGGCACTATCACAATCTCATGAAACGGAATGAATGTGTGACACAAGGTTCATACTTAACAAATAAGTAATAAGATTTTGTCCTCTTGCTGCATAAATGTGAAGGTTAATGTGTAAAATTCAGTATAATTTTTAATATGAAATGTACAGTAAGCAAGTACCCATATCCATTAAACCCTGCTTACAGATTCAGATCTGGCTTTATATCCCATTCCACATTATGTATCCATCCAGCACTTGCTTTTGTGTTTTGTTTTTTGTTTAGTATTGAATTGCCCGTAGCTCATCTCCAACAAAACGGTTGGAGGTATTGCAGAACCTCAATCTGCCTTTCACTCGCTTCTAAGCAATCACACAGATGTCTGGACGTCCAGGAGCTGCCATGTTGTTGAAGGCTGCACAGCCCACACACATACATACACACACACACTCACACACTCAGTGTTCTGATTTGTCTGTCTGATAGTGCTGTCAGTGAGACTGGATGTTGGAGAGAAGGAATCTATTACAGGATCGATTTGGCCATGCAATTAGGTGGCAATGGGAATTTCTCATTTCACTTTTCTCTCTGTAACAGTCGTCTCTCGGGAGCTTTGAAGGAGGGATAAAGTGATATACTGTGATGGCTGGCAGAGGAATAGAAAAGAGGCCGGATTATGGGAAGAGGAAGAAACGTGTGTGTGTAGTTGTGTTCCTCTGACAGATGTGGGAGATGTTTATGCTATCTATAAAAGCACATGAAGAAAGTGGAGATGCATGTAGACCTGTGAGTGTGTATGTGGGCAGGTGAGCACGATGCACACGTACGAGTTATTTACTTTCTTCACACTGTTTGTCCTCATCCTCATGTTGATCTTATTTTTTTCCATCTCTTTTTTACTATTTAGAAATTGCTCATTATTTGTCTGTCCGGATAAAGAAATAAAAACAAAATTTCTCTTACACTTGATTTTTCAATCAGCTGAAAAATAAATACATAAAAAACTTCAATTCTTTTCCCGTTGAAATCAAAGAAATTGTGTGACGTGCAAATGTGCATCTGTGTTTTACTCAAAGCTAAACCTGCTCACATTATCAAGCTCAAACTCATGTGCCTCTTCAGTTGTGCTGTCACACAACTAATTTATAGTTTTGTCTTTTCACTTAAATTCTGAACATTGCCCATCAGTATTCCTGTAAGAGTTCTGTTTGTTGAGGCCAAACAGTTGGTTGCATTGCATGAAGTTTATCTTGTGCTCTTCCTAAATCCCACAGTTATAAATGCAGATACTGAAAATGTAGAAACCAGGGAGCCACGGTGGCTGAACGGTTACCGTGCACGCTACAGTACACAACTTTATTGACAATAACTTTTGTTGCATACGTCTTGCCCCCCCTCTCTTCACCATTTCCTGTCTGACTCTTCACTCTCTGATAAGGCAAAAACTATATATGTGGAATCACATACTGACCATGTCATTCAGTCTTTATCAAACAAGTAATGATGGACATAAGACACATCAGAGGAAGAAAAGATATTGGAGCCATGAACAGAATCATGCAACCCCTGAATCGGTGCAATAAATTGTGCAATTCAGTATGAAGAAACTATTTGTGTTTCCATTGTTACACAGTTGTAAATCTAAGATCTGATGTCTATATTGGGTTTTCAAGGTTCTCTTTAACACTAGCTAATCATGGATAAAAAAAGGGCCCATTGTATTGTACCCCTCCAAAGAACATCACTCAACTGGTGGCACTGACAGTCCAAAGATTTACATCCAAATATACCAAGAAAATTACCCAACCATCAGCAGTGTCAAGCTGCGTGGAGGATTTATCTGATTTCCCCTTGTCACTGCGTCGTCCCACCTAATGGCGCTGAGAGTTTGGTATCAGGACAGCACCTGGCAGGATGGAAGAGGCCGGCGGAGAGATTTAATGAAGCTTCCTCTGCTGGCTAATTAAAATCTTCCCCTCTCTCCCGCTCTGTCACTAAGCAATGCCCTAACAGAAAGACGAGAGCGAAGACGGAAAACACCCCTGCAGTCAGTGTGTGGGTGGCGGATAGAGAGAGTCGTATGTTCACTGTATGACAGTCTGTGTTTGCATATCAGTGCCATTATAA
Organism: Centropyge bicolor; assembly: GCA_037975185.1. Classification (NCBI taxonomy): domain Eukaryota; kingdom Metazoa; phylum Chordata; class Actinopteri; family Pomacanthidae; genus Centropyge; species Centropyge bicolor. The sequence continues at coordinate 5,389,557 of JBBMOC010000003.1, read as the reverse complement.
AGGCTTCTCTATAGTCTGCGTTGTTCCCATCACATTGGACCTAAGGGGGCGATTCTGAAAACATATACACACACACTCTTGCAGTCAACGGCTCCTTGAAAAAGAAATAAAGTATTATCCAATATTCATTCTTCTCCACAGCCTCTATGTGCCTGTGGATAGGCTAATGGGCTGCAGCATCATCCTCTGACACCAAGCATTTTTCTAATATGTTTGAACTGCTGGAGGACTCCACTGGGGTTTAATTGCAAGGGAAATGCACAGATATGTACTTAATTAAATCCCTTTACCGAGCCGTGTTGTCTTATATTTGCATTTTATTTAGAGGTTGAGCTGCACTGTTAACTAAGTTGTGGTTTGCAGAAAAGCTCCTCAGTTTTTTTTATGATGAAAGGTTTTTTTTTTTCTGAAAGGTTTTTTCGTAGCAGAGACAGGGGCTGGCTCAAGGGAGCTCTTTGGCTCAGGTAACTTGTTGGAGAGCTGCACATTCAACAACTTTTAAATGATTTCAATATGCTTATTTTGATATACTGTATGTCTGCGAGATGGGAGCTCTTAGCCCCAGAGCATTGCGACTGTATTAAATTTTATTATGCAGGCTTTGAGCTGCATCAGAGCTGCATGTTGGCAAATACACTAAACTCAAAGTGACTCGAAAGCAGTGCCCTGCAGTGTGAAGCTAAAATATCATGGTAATGCACTGTTTGAGGGAAAAGCTCACATTCGGCTGTCGACTTGCTTAAAATGTGCAGTTTTTAATACACGTTCTGCTCTTCTGTCAGTCTCAGTTCAACAGCTGTATTGTCATTGCTGCGTCAATGCCTTTGTCGTATCACCCATTTCCTCCATATCTCACATTATTCTTCAGTGCGTTCCAGTAAACAAATCTGTTGAACAATATGCACTAAATCAGCTATAGTAATGTGAGCACTACAGCTACACCCAAAGACCCAAGTTTGACAGTTTCTGAATCGCAAAGTTTTGAAATTTTCATCTTGAAATAATAAGGAAGAAAAGCAGTGTGATTCAGCCATTATGCAAAGGTTCTCAGACAGAATCATTTTTCAATTTTCCTCTCACTGTATCTTCCAGACGGCCATCGGTTTTCATTCATTCAGCCGAATATGAAAAACAGCTTGAGGACACTTAAACCTTGATTGGTTAGATAATCCATCAAAATAAACATCCAGTCTTCTTTTATTTTTGTTCAAAGTTATACATATTTTTATGCGGCAGAGACCAAAAACTTGACATTCACTGTAGTAATAGTGCTGTAAATTACCTATTATATTTTTAAGGTTATTCAGATGTGAATCTAGTCAGTGTATTGCAGTGAGGATACATTGGTGATGTGTCCACATTATATGCAGACAGAATTATGTGCTTATGAATGAATTGCTTGTTGGTTGACTTTTTTTTAATTATTGCATATTCTCTTAGTATTTTGATTTATATTTGAATACATACAGTCACACATAAAGAGAAAACATGAAAATCTACCTCACATAGAATTCACAGGTCCCTCACATGACAGCAATATCTGTATGACAGACTATGATAGGAACGGCCCCTTGTGGTGGATCCATTTAACCATTGGAAGCCACATTGCTCAGGCCAGCGGCGTCCGACAGCGGCCGTGACAGCTTTAATTTGGTAGCTGGCGGTCAACATGATTAGCGAACTGCAGGAGGCTTTTACAAAGTGGACTAACTGCCTCAGCCGCCCACAGTGTGGGAGGAGAGGAGGACAGGACAAGCAATGAGAAGATTGTTAAGGCAGGTACGCCGAGACTGTGAGGCTAATGCACGGAGCTGCTCTTAACAGGTGTTATTTGTTTTATTCTAGGAAATCACGCGAGGAGAGGTATTGTTTCAATGCATGTCCGGGGCTGTATGACATGTACACACGTGCAATACTCACAGTGTTTCCATGCATAACACACTGGCAGATATGTTCTACATGCTCACACACCACTCACCCCTTTATTTCACATACAAGCAGAAGCCCAGCCACTGCTTCATTTTCCAGTTGGCAGGGAGTTGATGTGTTCAGATGTGATTTATTGATCATGTTGAGCACACATTAGTTTACCCACTGTGTTCAGTTAAAAAGCAATAACACATTTTACACCCTCTGTTCCATGCGAATGCAATAACACTAAACTAATTACGCAAACTGGGGACAGCGGTGTCATTTGTAAAAGCCCGAGCAGCGTGCCGACTCCGATCATTGAGATCCCCAGAATATTGGAAGTAATACACAGAGATTTGATTAATTCATACACCTTATCTCTCTCTATTCACAGATTTATATGGAAAGAGAGCCATAAGGCAGAGACGTGCCTGTGTTTACATGCCAGAGCAGCTCTGCCACTGTAATGGCTATTGTCTGTGTCAGTTTTCCACATGCCTCACATATTTTATTCCAGTGCATGAAACTCACCTCCTTATCCTTTATATCAATTGTTTGGCATAATAACATCAGGGATCAAACAACAATCAACAGCTGAAATAAAAAGCCAGGTTTGAATGTCAGTGCATCAGAAGAATAATTTATGTAGGCACTTCCAACTGTCTTACTGAAATAACCCATCTTTTGGAGAAACACATGACATGTTGTGTTTTGTAAGGAAGGAGCACAGCTCACATTTGAGCTCCACTGAAAAATCTGTATTTATCCAAGTTGCAGAGTTGCAGAGCATGTGGTTCCACTAGAATCAATCTTCTCCTTTTTAATCAAATCGCTGCAACTCAGACCTTTATTACAGAAACACAACGTTTAATAAATAACCTGCTGATACACAACTGTATGTAATTCAAGCCTTAAAAGCCCCAACCTTATGATCCTATCTTCAGACCATGTGTCAAAATCACCTTTATTATTTCGGCTTATATTGTGCTCATGTGGTGTATTTTCCTAAGTTGCTTGGTGCAAACTGCTGTTGTGCAGACAGTGAAGTTGTTATCCGCACTGTGTGTGGTCACTTAAAGGCCTGAGAGCAGATGTTTTGGTCCTGGGCTGCTGAACAAGTTAATCTGGCCATGGACATACTGCAGACCACAGGATGTGCCTCAGCTTCTATCTGCTGAGAAACAACTCCAGTGTTAAAGGAACGAGGGAATAAATTAAGGTGTAGAGTTTGGGCGTTTCTTGTCTTATGAAAAAAAAAAAAAACTGGTGTCATGCTTGATGTGACTCCATTTTTCAGAAACATATCAACAGTGGTACAACATCAATGATTTATCCCTTAAGAAACATTTCAGAAAAATGAGGATGCTTACCAGAAACTTAACAGCAGGCTTTTATAACCTGTAGTCTCCTCTAATGGTCCTCTTCAGAAGACTGTGGGGAGGCTGCAGCCAGACTTTTGACGGGGACTTTAAAAAGAGAGCTTATTACTTCTCTCTTCAAAACACTACATTGACTCCAAGTGCTTGAATTGGCTTTAAGATTCTTTTGCTTGTCTATAAAGTGCTGAATGGCCTTGTTCCACAATGTTCGACACGCTGAAGCATGAGCCACCCACACCTCTCAAGTCATTTGGCGCAGGTCCTTTTGTCCCAACTGTTAATTTTGGTGAACTCTGCTGAAGCTACTTTTAATATTCACACTCGTTGTTGCTAAGGCAGACTTCCTGAGATGTGCTCAGTCTTTCTCATCTTTTGACTTTTTTCTTAAGAGTGTTGCTTTTTTGGTAACTGAATAGTTTGTATTTTACATGTTTACATGGAGCAAGCAAATTGATATAAATTAATCAATTTAACACGTTTTTTTCTTTATTATTTGTTATTTCCTCTTATTCTCATTTATCTAAAGCACATTGAAATGTCTCCTCTGTTTGAAATTCAATATAAATAAGTTTGGCCTAGTTTTGCTTTTAATTCCTAAAGGAATTGATCCTCTCATCCAGGTCAAGTTGTGAAATGTTGTTATGCTTCATAGCCAAGTAATGAATTGTGCTCCTAAAAACTAGACAAGCCAAAGAATTCTGCCTGAATCCTCCCTGCATGCAAATATAATCCATCTCTTTGTTCACACACCACATGGACACACACGTTCACATTCACACACATTTTGAAGTCTCTGCATTTTCGCCTCTCCTACATCTCATATTAGTCCAATCAGAATTAATTTCTCCTCATCATATGCTGTTATCACTCTATAATAAAAAAACATATTAAACTAAAATGAAAAGAATAGCAAAAGTATTCGAGGAAATGTAGCATCCATCAGCTTTTTTCCCCCCCCCTCGCTTCCATCAGTGGTAATTGATATTTGAGGCCTCATTTTGCGCCCCGGCCTCCTTTTCCTGAAATGAGCTTTAGGAGCGTGCGGAAAAAACAGCTGAGGCGGTGGAAATGGAATTGGTTGTGTGTCGGTGCATGAGAGAGTGGGATTATCCCAGCGTAATGTCAGCCTTATTAAACACTATTACACTCTATAGATCAGAGTGGGATCTGAGGAGAATATACTGCCTGCTCATCTGTGTGCGGAGGAGTGTGTAAATTGGGATTATATGCCCATAAATGAGAGCTTTTTATTTAGCGCCAGGTATGATCCAGTGACTGTGGTCCATTCTGATACACTGTCATATATCTTAGGATTTATTATTATTAGTTATTACTGTTAGTAGTAGTAGCATTGTTAATAATGTTTCTAATGAAAATAAGGGTTTGTGTTACTGTATTTAATTAGTGCAGAAAGCGTTAACACAACATTCATCTAATGTATCATGAGGTTGGAAGATAAGGAAGTCACTTTGATTTTGAATTTTACATAGGAAAAATATGTTATGAATTTATATGTTTTATGAAACATGCTTTGATTTAAAATATACAGAGGTCTCTGCCAGCCCTACATGCAGTCACCTCGTGCCGGCTCAAAGTGTCAGTGAATGTAGGTTTATTGCTGGCTGTTTATCAAAAAAAGAGAAATCAATGGGATAAAATATTCAGAATCAGAAACAGTTGGAAAACATCTCACATATATAGTATTGATTTTAACCAGCCCATTATTCATCATTAGCTGCAACTTGGTCGGCTCTGGTGGAATTAGAGAGTGAGTCAGTTTAGTCCTTGTTGACTCTGAATGAATTCCTAACAACCTGATAACATGTCTTTATTTTTTTGGTCATTCAGTCATTGCCGTCAACACCTGTTGAACTCTTGTTGATGCCTTTTATAACCTGTTTCAATCCAGCCCTGCTCATCAACACGCTCTCCCATGGGCACCAGCTAATGCAGACAAGGTGAAGAGAGGACTTCATGATCTAAGCCAAACTATGTAACACAGACATCAGCACTCGCGGTCTCAGATGTCTCACCACACACTGTGTTGTTCACGTGAAAATTGAGCGATGTGCCGTTGGAACATCATTACAGGGTGGTGCTAGCACAACAGCCAAATCGTGTTACATTACATGGAGGCAGCTGAGCCTGAAGGCAAGTTTAACTCTCGACATTTGGCTCTTAGCGCAGCAGAAAGAAGCTGCTATTTGTTTATGGGCTTTCATTTTTTGGCAACAGGAAACGCGCAGCGACAAACACAAACACGCACACAATCATGTGTGTACTCACAGACTGTTGCTTATATATGTGCCTACACTTCAGAGAGAAGACAGACACACCGAATCTGTCTCAGTGGAGTTTTTTCACTACTGATTTACTACAGTAAATACATTTTAAAGTTAAAGCAATGTTGCCCTGATGAAGTCTTTTTTTCAACATAATGTGGAAATAAACATCTGCCAAGGTGCAAAATAATAGTGAACATATCTACTAAATCCTCACCAACAACATATGTCATTCACCTACAATGCAATATCCAATTGTAGTGACTAAAACATGATTATAAAAAACATCTGTATGCTTATGTTTAAGTAGCCCTGGGTTAAGGTTAGGGGAAGATGGAGGTCAAAATTGAAAGTGAACAAAGACCCTGAATGTTTGACAGGTGTTTGGGAAAAGTTCATAAAGAGGACTAGCATGCACTCTCAAAAAAGAAAGGACTAAGTAGAACCATTAAAGGTTCTTCGACTTGTCCCAAAAGGTTAAACTTATTGGCTCCTGGTTGGACCTATCTAACAACAACCCAGAATAAAAGTGCTACAAAGAGCTTACCTGAAGGTTTACACCTAGAACCCTCTCAGAGAGTCCTTCAAAGAAACCTTCATGGTGTCACGAAGAACCCTTCCAGCAGGTCTGCGAAAACTGTTGAACAGTCAACATGCCACTTTGTTTATTCCCCACACTACAATAAATAAAGCCTTTAGACATTCAGTTTTGACTTTAACTTATGTTATGCTGCTTATTTGTCCCTCATACATGCACAAAAGTACACTCATTTTCTCACCACCAGCTTATTTTAAACAAAGCAGCAAAGCTAATCTTGTCCTGCACAGGTCTGATTAGAAAAAAACTCATTCTCCATCAGCACTTAAACAAACGCATTCAATACAATATTTAACTCCACTGGCCTCCGTGATTAATACACAATTAAGAATTTGAATGGCGGAATGTTGCAGCAGCTAATTAGACCATATAGCAGAGGTGTGGGATGTCTTTGCCAGACTGAGAGGACTTACAGCGGAAGTGTGGTGGATGTACAGACTGAGCCAAGCCGTTGTACCGTACCACAGTATGACTATTATGAGCAGCCGAGGGCCCCCATTACCGCCTGGACCCTTCCCTCATCTGCTGCAGATGGGAGACAGGTCGAGGAAAGCAGAATAAATCCTGAGCAAATATGAACATTGTTAAAGCTGTTGCTTCCTGTAAACATAGCACCACCTACACACATTTCATGTTTGATATATTTCTGCATAGAGTACATATGTTCTTTAATGTTGAGCGCAGAGAAATGAATGCTGTGCAAATGTTGGAACATTTTCTGGCTCTGCCTCATTGTCCCTCCGTACATGCTCTGGTCCATTGATTGGCACATTGCTGCCAGTGTTCAGAGGAGAGAAGATTCAATCTGTTCCACTCGTCAGATGTCACCTGTTGAAAGTGCGTTTGCTATGTACAATTAGAGCTGGGATGACGTACAACAACTTTGGTTATATAAGTGAGTTTGAAAAAGTGTGTGTTTGTTATTTCAGTCAGCGTTCAGGGAGAGTGTGTTGTCCTCAGATCATTAACAAGACAAGCTCTCGCTCCAATTGTGCTCATTCTCCCCTAATTACTGGCAAATGCTTCCCGCTAGTCCCATGAAGGCACACTCCATCATCCCAGACGACTGCACTTGAAGTGTTTTCTGTCCTTTGCTTAGCAAGTTCTCTCATGTCACAAACTGCAGCTGGACCGGAATGGCTCACAGCGTACAGTGCATTATCTTCTCAGGCTCGTAAAGGCGACGTTTTGCTCGGTGCATTTTCCACTGTTTCATATAAAACACCATCGGTTTGGGTACATTTTGTTCATGATTGCTATCAAATCATTGTGTGTCTAGCTCGTTACAGTGTTTCAGTGCACTTGCTGCATCTGGTACGTTGAAGTAAAAAAAATCCTGACATCTGTAATGTTCTTCACATTATGTCAAAGTACAGTAACAAATAATCAATTCCAAAATAATAACCATAATAATAATTATTATACATCAGTGTATTTTAATTCAAAAGCATCATTATTATTTCTTATTTTCTAAGTTCAGTCCAATGTAATGCACAGTGGCTCATAAAGTGTAGTGTAGTGTTCCTGGAGGTAAAATCTGACAGAATGTTAAAGCCTTGTTGGTACTGAATCCTCAACAGCTGCACACCTACACTAAGTGATGACTGTAGAAAGTTCAGGAAGCAAGATTTGCTGTCGTCATCTGAAATTCATGTGGGTTCAAATGGGCTTCAGTAATGAGCAGCTTTCACAAGTATCAAAACGGTAAAAGAAACCGCAGCAGAATCCACCTCACTGCCGTTCATCAGTGTATTTCAAACATGACTCTGTAGGCAAAGTGAGCATGAACGCACTACTTCTGTTTCATGTATGATGTGAGCCATGAGCAGGTTAGTGCCTTCCTCCTGCACTTGAGATCAGACATGATCGTCATTGACTCCTATGCACACACACATATACTTGTCCATATTGTTTCTATCACGTCATAAAAGTGTCAGTGTTTTCACAAAACTATTCCACCATCATTTAAAATAAACTTCCTGTGTTTGCACCATTAATAGCTCACCATCACCACCCAGCTCCATGTGCTTCTCACATGTCTGGATGCCAAAGACGAGGCCCATGTTTCTCCCCAAGAGAGAGCTGGTAGATTCAACAGTGCAATCACGCAAATATGTATCCTGTCGTCTTTTCTCTCCTTCAGTTTTGGCAATCCGGGTGGCACTTGCTCATTTCAATTTTTGCAAAGTTGTTCAGAAATACATATGACGCCTTCACACTCTGGGGGTGACAGCAAGATTTTCTCACTTCTCGCTAACTACGCTGCATGTGTTGACATCACTACAGCTGCTTCTCAGAAATATAATTTGATGCTTTATACCACATAAGTCAGCTGTTGCAGCATCACGTCATAATTTACTTTCTTTTTTTTTATGGACTCCAAAGTGGCCTGTTTTTGAAATATACTTGCAGATCTGAGGAGTATATGTGACAGCACTTAAACATTTTTTTTCAAAGCCTTTCAGCTTTTGAGATTTTCTTCTCTTTTTCTTCTTCCACCTCCATCATTTTTGTCAACAACAACTTTTCTCTTAATGCTCTATGACCGTGAGAGGTGCTCGAGATCCTGCTCTTCTCAAAAGAAATATAATAGTATGTATGAAATACTTTGTGTTCGCGGTCACATCTTGACACTAAGGTTCTTTGTGTACAGTAGGTGTGATATTCTTCTTCTGCCTTTGTGAATACTTTGCTCTTAAGCATGCACTTGACTGGATTTGAACCTGTTTGCATAGGTTTTGTCTGAGCGAGAGATTTCGAAAGATAACACAAAATCAGAGAGAGAGCGAGTGAGCGAGAGAGAGAGAGAGTGAGCGAGAGTGAGAGAGCAAGCATCACCAAAGGCATTTAAATTGACTGATCCATTTTAATTTCACTCCAGCTCCATTATGTTGTTGTTGATGTTACTAAAGGGCTGCCATGTCATTATCTCCCTCTTTTGTTTGTGCTGTTTTTGAGAAGACATTGCCGTTGTTTATTTTCCACAAGAAGGCCTTTATGCTAATGCGACCTCTGCTAAAGACGATTTGCTGTCGATTTAACAGCGTGTTAAAACCACAATCAGCATCAATCATGCGGAAGGGAGGCAGAGAGTGAGAGGAAAAGTTTGGGGCTAAGTCATGCTAATCTTCATAACACCTTATAATAAATTCATTAGGCCTCTATATACACACACGCTGACACGCATTCTTTCGTCTTCAAGAGGCATATAGTCTTGCGAGTTTCATAATTAAACTCGGCGTCAGTGAGAGCAGCAGTGAATGTGAATGTAAGGTGAGCTATTTTAGAGTCAGTGAATGAAGGTTTGTGCCATAAAGATTGAATCTGCTTTTAATAAACCGACTGACACACAGAGACAGAAGCGTATTATAGAGAGAGAGAGAAGCAAAATAAGCACAGCTGAGAAACAGGAGCTGTAAACTGAGGGCAAATATATATAATAATAGAAAAAGGCTGACACACAAGTCAAGTATTGTCAATGGAGATATTTGTTCTTTATTGCTCTCAATAAAAAGCAATATTATGAGTACTATTTTACTTTGCGTCCCTAAATCAGCTTCCTGTAAATCCGTTCTGTTCTGATGTGACTGCAGCACCACATGAAAGGTTGAAATCAGAAATCTTCATGTGAGGAGCATCAATATACAACCCAGTTCCGAAAAAGTTGGACACTGTGTAAAACATAAATAAAAGGATAATGAAATCAATTGCGAACAAACTGTGTTTTATGAAATGTTCCTAAGCTGATTAATCCTGTTTACAATCTTCTGTTCACAAAGTGTTGAACCTCTCTCCATCCTCGCTTGTGAACTGAATCTTTCCAGGATGAACCTTTCATACCCAATCATGATACTATCACCTGTTACCATTGAACCTGTTTACCTGATCCAAACAGGTGTTTTGGATCAGTCCACAACTTTCACAGTCTTTTGTTGATCCTGTCCCGACTTGATTGAAAATTCAGAATAAGCAGATATTTACAAAAATCAATGAATTTGATGTGGCCAAACATTAAATATATTGTCTTTATACTGACTCCAGCTGAGTCTATGTCAAAAAAGGATAAGCAAATTATCACACTTTATTTAGGTTTTACACAGCCTCCCAACCATAGCAGAATCTTGGTTGTACATATTAATCTGATCAGTGGTTGTTAAAAGAGATTTTGTTCCCTTTGGACAGAACCAGAGTTGCTGTTTCCCCTCGTTTCCAGTCTTCATGTTGTGCTAAGCTAAGCACTAATGGTCGTCTGGCTGTAGCTCATATACCACAGAGACATGACAGTGGTATCCACCTTCTCGTCTAACTTGTGTCAAAATGTCAAGATATGCCTTCTTTATCTCGACTAAAATGTTGAGGAGGTGAAAGCAACAGCCAAGTGATATCACCATCCACCCGCTTGCAGGGCAACAAGTGTCACATTCCACTAGTAGTTGATGCTTCAGTGCCCACTAGCCAACAATGAGCCCTGTCATAGATTTACTGTTGTGATAATGCATTGGAGATTTCCTAATACGGGTCAGTGCTGTCCTGGAGCCAGTCAGGACATTATCTCAGCAGTCAAGCTCAGACTATAAAAAGCACTGTTTTACTGTCCGTCCCAAAGCCTCGACCGGCCACCGTTTCGTCTCCAAAGAAAGATTTAGAGAGGAACTCTGCTCTCTCTCAGAGTTAACGGATGTCTTTTAGCAAGTTTACTACACTGTTAGTTCATTTGGCACAAGACTCTTTCTTTGCTGCTATAAACATTCCCATAAAGGGATCAGTGAGGCTGACCTCTGTTAAGTCCATAAAAAGATCTTTGTCTCTGATAATGTCACTGATATATAAGCGACGGCTGCCCCCTGAATGAGCCTAGCCAGCGCTCTCCTTTGGTGAAAACTGGCTTTAGCTCTTTTGCCTTTCTGGTGTTTTCATCTTCATTTCATTGTCTGGTTGTAAATAGAGTTGTTCTCTGTGTGTCTGTCTTCGTTCCCGTCTCACCTTTATCTCCCTTGAAAATATCAATATCCAGCGTAGCAGTACATTTTACTACGCTGGTTGTCTTCATTGTAGCTTTAATGTTTGGTTGAATACAGCCAATTATGGAAGAAAAACACTTTTCCTACCGGAGTATAAAAATGTACGAGGCCATTCATGTCACACAACAAAGGAAACACGCCAAATTGTGACTTCTATCTAACTTTGATTTGAGAAGAAACATGCTGGTTGAAGGGCTGTTATCTTTTTTTCGTGTGAATACTTCTCTTTCCACTTTTCAATAATGGATTAGCTGAGTTGAAGGTATTGTGTGGAGTTGGAAACTGCTATCGCTTTTTGGTTTGTCACGTCACTCCACTGGTCCACAGGAATGCACCAAGATACAATATGGCAGGAAAGGCACAGAAGAAGACGACTGCAAGTAAACAATGCAGGATTCAAAATACTGTTTCGTGAGCAAGAAAATTAATTCAACACGTTTGTTAGAGCTCAGGAACACCTGTGATGTCCAGTGATATCTGAGTAGTAACTGAATGTTAACTTATGTTAAAACCAAAAAACATTTCTGTTATAGTTGAAGCAGAGGTTGCATTAGGCAGCGCTTTCATGGTGTAAGGGATTCAAGTCTTTTATGAAGTCTCCACCAGTCTGCATGTTGTCAATGGGAGAGATAGTTAGCTCTGATTATCCTTCTTAATAGTATTGTTTTTTTTTCCTACCATCAAAAACGGCCGGCATTAAAAGAGCTTATTAACTCTATTACCTGTGATCACCATTAATGAATCTCCAGTAAGTGTATCTTATCAAAGCCTCATTCAAAGCAATAAGCATTCATGCTACAAAATACCAGTCTAATTAAACTTGGGGGGGGGCAATCAATGCAGTAGATGAAGTTCAAATAATTGTGGCGCGAGGTTACATGACGGAAGAAATTAACCAGAAATACTGAGTGATATTTTTTTTTAATTATAATTATTAATGTCATTTATTGAAAAATGGGAAGAAAATCTAAATTCACGCCATATTGTGTCTCTTCATCAGCGAGTCAGGCTTCCTGCATCAAGTCGCTACGTTGCCAGTAAACACATTGCTTTGCAAAGCCACAAGACTCGATGATCCCTAAATGCCACGTTGAGATTACAAGAAGGATACAAGAAGGATACAAGAAGGTAACGAACGCGGGGTCGAAGGCAGAAGCCTGTGCAAGAGACGACTGAAGGAGGTTGTGGGAAAATTGTGGAAGATATATAAGGTTAAATATATTTTTATTTGTTCAAGATAATTTCAAATTGAGGGGAAGCTATATTGAATTACACATAGTCAATGTAACATATAGAGATAGAGATTATTCATAAATAGCTTTGCAAACATTTGACATGTGTTTTAAAGATGATGAGAGCTACCAATGATTATGATGATACTGATCTAATATAATAGAAAGAAAGAAAGAAAGAAAGGAGACGCACATGTACTGTATAGTATTTTATAGATGTCTTACCAGGAAGCCACTTTTCCTCCATCACCCTCAGTCACTAATTGAGCAAACACCGTTGCGTGCACTTCAGCAGAGATGTGTTGGAGAGGCCCACTAATCCTCAAGTGCAAATCAGAGATAGCACTTGCTGCTTTCAGCTAATGAAGAGAGGGAGGAAGGCTGATGAGTATGAGAGACGAGAGCGGAGAGGACGGCTTTTTCCTTCTGAGTGTTTGAGCGTTTGTTCCTGTTTACCCGCCGCCGCCGCCGCTGTTTTAAGGGAAGCCGCAGAAGAGGTGTGACTACTAATTATCTCTAGTGTTAGAAGGTACCACGTATTGAATTACAGTTCGAAGCAGTGTACTCGTACTTGTACTGCATGTGAGAACACAGATGAGTGTTGTTGGCTCACAGACATGAGAGAACTCAATACTGTTTATCTCAGTGATATTGGCAGGCTGTTCTTTGTTTGGAAGCGAACATTATCACGTTACACGAGCATGAAAATGGGGTCGTAATTTTCCACGGGTGAAGTATGATGAATATTATTATGTATGGATGAAGACGAGGCTCTACTATTATCCTAATATGCAAGATATGTGGACAAGGTGTGGACCGTGTCAGCACAGAGAAAAAGCAATAAGGCCCTTTTTTATTGTTTTATACTTTTCACAGAAGGGACACGGAGGAGGGCAATATTTGTGTGGAATGAAACTGAAAATAGAGCACGTCTACCATTTTTTTCTTTTCCCATATGCAATAAGTTTTCAGGCTACAACTCACCTATAACGCCACCATCTCTGCAATGATCTCTCATCCTTTGCATCGCCGCCTCACCACGCTGCCTTTGATTTCAAGAGCTGAACTATTCTGCAACATTTGTTGATGTGGTTCTGCAAGTAAATGCTGCAGAATTGTGCTCCTCTTGGAATTGTTCTTCTTCGCTGACCACCGGGGGAGGAACCCACCATCATCGGCCACACGCTGCAAAAGAGTCAGAGTGTCATTTACACATGCTCACACACCTACACATACACACACAACACACATATGCAGATATAGAAGGTTATAATTAGACTGGGTGTAATGATAATAATTGCTGCATGTTAGCAGTAGGGAGATGACAGCGCGTTAGAGGAGAGAGAGATGTGGAATGACACCGTGTGCCAATTAAATTAAGCATGGCTTTGAGTGGTTTTCACCTAAACATTATTCGGAATCTGAAGAGCTGATTGCACAGTTCACAGTGAAATGTGCATTTGTTCAAGTAATAAGTAATAAGTTTCAATGCTGGACTGAATGAGAAATGTATTGTTTATTGTACAGCTCAATTGGAATAGTTCTTAAGCAATTGTCTATATATTGCAGATTTTGGATTAAGAATGTCAATATTCAATGATTCTGTAAAACCTAACCTTCACAGTTTTCCGTACATTATATGAATAGGGAAATATCCTGCGTATATTAGATATACTAAATTGATTACATTTCAGATATGTGAAAAACGATAAAACCACAGGTAGAGCCACAACATTGTCCAGCTACTTAAAACCACTTTTAGTTCACAAATATCTTCATCTAGCCAATCAGAGAGCAGGCTGAGCTGGAGTTCCAGTAGATGTTCATATAGTGCACTATAGACAATAGAGAGACAGACAGGCAGAGGCAGACAGACAGGTCTGCTCCCCCCTACATGATCTGCCTGCCAGTTGCTCCAGTGTTGTTCAGGTCCAGTGAGTATGAAGTAGCAGGCCTCACCAACCAATCTGCTGCCTCTGGGTCTCGGGGCCCCGGGTCGGCTCGAAGATGTTCTGGATGACTTCCAGATCTCATTAACCTTGGGCTGAAGGCCGAGAGTTAGATCAGAGCCCCAAAGGCCAGTGGGTCAGGATTCTCTCATCCCCTTCTCAGCTCCAGTCTACTTTCTTCAGCGGTGTGTACAGTGTACATTCAAGTCCTCACACACTGCTGCTGTCAGGTGTCTTATGGAAAGATTCCACACAGTGTACATGTACACAATTTTTGTTTTTAGTTGACAATGCATTTTATTAAGGGAATATCTGCATTACCTATATACCAACATTAATGCGTGCAGAATACATTTTAAGAATTCATAAAAGTCTTCCTTATATATATATATCTATATTTAATATAAATATAAGACATCATGTCTGTATCTTATATATATGAGATCAGATAACATGTCAGTACTGAGCAGCTGTGGTTTCCTCTGTGCTCCCACGTGTTGACCTTAAATAACTGTCCTGTGCTCTGGTGTCAGGACCATCAAGCAGTATGATGGTCCTATCATGTGTCTGTCTGTCTGTCAGGTTAATATATACAGTACAGTACAATATGTTTCCTCAGGATCAGTATAGGCTTAGTACATGCTGACAGGAGCTCTGTTCTCACTATTGTTTTACATTTCCTACATGAGTTGAGTGAATATGAGCAACTGTGTCAGTTGATTTTGTACCAGCTTGTAATTATAATACTTAAAATATAATAATGAAATCTAATAAAACTCAAATCATATCCATGCTTATTCATACAGTTGTTTGTACATTTTACTGCATTATGAAGCTTCATTACAATTGTATTGCCTTATGTTTTTTAGCACATTCAATTTAAATATGGGCTTTTTTGAAAGTGGTACTTTTATTCATTTTTTACGTGTTGTGAAATTTGTCTCGCCCTTGGGCTGATGAAACTGTTACAGAACGGATTCATTGCACACACACACACACACACACACAACACACACACACATTCAGTCCTGCCTCCCTCCACTGTGCTCTTTTGTTTTGGCTCTCATACTCACCCGTCACCAGATCATCAGCAGCCAAACATACAAATGATATCCAATGCCAAGTGTTTTTCATCTGTGTTAGTCTGAGGAAATAATAAGAGTTTTATTGTAATAACTGCAGCAGCAATCATACACTACATGTGCCTGCTTGCATGGTTTTATATAAACAGGAAATCGTCCTTGATCGATTGGCGGTGAAGAGTTTTAAGGCCACACCTGTCTTTTTCCAGTCAAAATCTCCAGCCTTCATTCACATTTGACAAGCTGTCAAGTTCAGTTCAGTGTGCTGTTTGTCACCACTGCTGCCATGTGTCACTGCTGTGTGCGCACGCCAGCATGTGTGCGCCCACCTCCTCGCCACCGGCTGTGAGTGTGTGTGTGTGTGTCCATCCTCGGGTGATGCATGGTCAGCCATAGTACAGCGCCACTGTGGCCTTGGAACAGAGCCTGGCCAGACAGATTGCGGGCAGGACACTGCGAGGTTCGAAAAAGGAACATCCCCTCAGTTCAGCGAAGGTCGGACAGAGGCATCATTAGGTTGACAGAGTCTAAAACAGGGTCTAGTGGGGTGGGGGGCGGGTTGACTGACGGTTTTTGACTCAAGGACACGTCGGTATCAGAGGTTAATGACAGAGGCAGCCTTGGTACGCCATAGGGGGTGCCACTTATCATACTGATACAGATAGCCTCAGTGTGTGTGTGCTGCATGCATGTGTGTGTGTCAAGGCCAATATCAATTTGAATATTTTTGAAACAGTCATCAGTGGTTAAAATTCAGCTTTTTTTTCTGTTTTCTGTTGAAATAGAATACAACTTAAAAAAAACCTGAACAAACAATCCTCATACAGATAAACAACAAAACAAGATTCATTTAGTTTGATCTGTGTGTTGTGTGCGTGTGTGTGTGTGTGTGTGTGTGCTGCGTGCAAGTGTGTATGTCATGTTTCTTGAAGGTCAATATCAATTTGAACAATTTCTTAATTTATTTGGTTGATATTCGGCCATTTAAATTTGAACATTTTAATAGCCATTATTTTTATCTATGAGTTATCTATTGAAACGGAATATGACATTGACTGCAAAAGTCATGTATAGAGTTGGATCAGTACATCATAAAAGACCTGTTTCTAATATGAGTCTGGCTATTTTCACCTGTGTGATATTATAATCAAATATGTGTCTAATTTAAGAAGCGTTACCAAAGAATCTTCATGCTGATAAACAACAAAACAAAATTCATTCAGCTCGACTTGTGCCTTTGTGTGTGTGTGTGTGTGTGTGTGTGTGTGTGTGTGTGTGTGTGTGTGTGTGTGTGTGTGTGTGTGTGTGTGTGAGTAAGTGAGTGTGTGTATGTGTGTGTCTCTTAACCTCTTTGCCTCCGTCCTAATTGTCCCCATTTGATCAGAGCAGTCGTGGTTTCGGGCGCTCCCTTGTCCTCCCTACAGCTCCATTTATCACAGGCAGCAATGGAGACACACAAAGGCACTCGGCGCTTCAAGGTGAATCCCTTCAAATGGCTCAGCTTGTGTTACCTTGTTAAATCGATGTGCTTGGTGACAACCGGCAGCAATGGAAATCTTACCGGGCAGGAGGCTTCTGCACGTCTCTGTGACACGGAAGTGCTCTGGAGGTTGGGAAAATGCTATTAAAAGACCGTTGAAGCGTGTCCCTAATGTCCAGACTTTTGTAAATTCTTGTCCTAATTCTTCGTTTTTTTAAATAAGGGAGGCTGTTTTTATTTGTTTATGCCTCAGTCTGTTTATGTTTCACACTGAAGCATTTTAAACAAGTCATAATTTATCCATCACACCCACACTGGAACGGGCACTTACTTCAAATCACTTTAGAAAAAGTGTTTAGAAAAGGGAGTTTCAGTGCTTCCTCGCCTCTGTCCTTCAGCCATGGAAAGGGGACATTACACATTTTCATGCTATGGTGGTACAAAACTCACAATGCATGCATTCTTGGCTCGGCTCTTTCCTTTCATTCTGCAAATTTTAATACAAGAAACTTGGATTTTGGATGGTAATACATGTGTTTTGTGTGAATGTGTAACCAGCAGAAAGCCTCTTCATTACACGCTTTCATGCGCTGGGCTTCTGGAATACGTTCAGCCGTTAGTGCTGGATTAGAACAAAAACAGACTCATTTTGGCAACATTTTCCATGCACCAAACCGACGTGTTTAAACCCCCTCTCTCTGCTCGGAAAGAGTGCAGAGAGTTAGGCTCTTTCTGAAATTAATGAAAAAATATCCAAGTGACTCTTGCCTTCTTAGTGGCTAAGCTGAATAGGTAGAACTTTTTATACTATGTGTAGTTTTTTAAATCTATTTCAACAAGGTTTTATTTCCTCTGGTTTAGTAAGTTATAATATTTTGAATCGATGTTTTTCACAGGAGACATTTTGACACGTGTTGCCAGTAACATTAACAGTGGCTCCATTCTGTTCAAATGTCTCAGTAAGACATGATGGTTGAACACCAGACCCTGAAACTGAAGCAGCTAAATGGAATTCAGCCATCATTAATTCTAATATTTACAACTGTAACATGTTAAAATGTCTTTCTTTTGGAAACTGTCTCTTTGGATAATTTGGCCTCAGTTTAAACTACATTTAACGATATCATCCACTGACAGACGGCATGTTGCTCTGAAAACTGTAATTCTAATTGCCAGTGTGTCTTTATTGTGATAAAACTGCTGTTGTTTTAAAACTATGGCCTTATAATGTTGTATTCATGCATTCATGTCTGTGAGGCACAATCATCTCTGATCAGATGATGCTGGAGAAAATTGCACTGCCAGTTCATCACACTTAATCCCAGCATTACACGCCGTCTCTACTGTTACTGTAAATAGTCTGGTGCAGAATGAGATTCACTATGTATTTGCATTCCCATTTCAGAGTGTTTTACATTTAGATTATTGTCTGTACAGTGGATTTTGGACACACCCATCATACCTTTCACCTTCACTCATTCAACCTCTCCTCACATTGTGCAGATTGTTTCAGTGTCATCAGGTTCATTTGTGCATTTTAGATATCATACTGATCATCTTTGTGTTTGTTAGTAATAGGCCTATCATTAACAACCTTTCTGTGTCCCTGTATGTCACCTATGAAGGTTTCTCCACCTGTAACAGTGGAATGTGAGAAAAAGGCTTATGTCACCATACCGAAAAGAAGAATGAAGTCTTTACATTTCCATATGTTTCATACCATTTCATATATGCATTGTTTGGTTTAAGTCAAATTCTGTAGCACTGATGTTGTTTTCTAATTCAGCAATTTTTTGGACTTTTCTGACGCCATGTTGTTTTTCTCTTGTTGCCTTGGAAGATTAGAAACCTAACATAATCTGTCACTACATTTACCTCAGCTTTAATTATTCATCAAGAGTTACATGCCAGGAGGAAATATAACTTAAGTGTTATCAGTATCGTCAGGATCAACCCTGAGAAATATGTGTGGATTTATGCATTGTGAGAGAAAAAATTATGAAAAACAATAATTTGCATCATATAAAAGTCATGTCATCAGTGTGTGTCTTTGTGTATCTGCCGAGCTCAAAATCATACTTTTAAATACTCAGAGTAAAAGTTCCCAAAGCCGGAGCAGATGGTTCATTATATTTTAGCGAACCTTGCTGCATCAATTTCCATATTTGAAAGAAAACCTGATTTTCATGAATCTGTGAATCATTTTTGATGCTCTGAGATGTGAATTTTAGATAAACGCTAGTTAGCATAACTGATAATGCTAAATTTCATGATCACCGAGAGACACCGGCGTGTTGATCCATGTTTCAGGTTTGGCTCGTGGTTCCATGGAAATCATTATGAGGACAGGTGATGTTTGCCTGTGATATTTTTACCTATGCTCCCACAACATGGCCTGACTTTGCCCTCATCTCCCGTCATGTTGTCTTTCTGTCACCCCCAGCGTGCCACCCGGGCTTCTACAAGGCGTATGCTGGAAACATCAAGTGTTCAAAGTGCCCTCCGCATAGTTTCAGCTATGGAGAAGGAGCTGCTATCTGCCGCTGTGAGAAAGGCTTCTTCAGGGCTGAGAAGGATCCTCCAACTATGGCTTGCACACGTGAGTACACCAGCAACACAGGGCTTGATGCTTACTGATTACCTATTCATCATCAGGGACAAAATCTCATAGAGGGATTTTATCATCATTTTTGATGTGATCAGAGTCATGGGAGTCTCTGCCATCGCCACAACTGTTAATTGTGAATTCACCTGAGATTTCTATACTTGCGGACGCCTGACAGCCTCGATAAGTTATTGCCGCGTCTCTCGAGCTGGTGGATTACTTCAGTGGTCTCGGCTGTAAATCCAGTCTCGTCTCCAGGACTTATCTGGTGTGAAACTGTACATTAGAGAGTCTCTGGATGAATTACACGGCTTTTGTTCAGCTGCCTCGTCTTCGCTGATGATTCACCGACTGTCATTACGACTTCATATTTGCATTAAATTACAGTTTAACCGGACTAATTCTCCTTTAATTAAAAAGCCATTTAGCTGTCACTGAGATAGACGGGGGCCACGTCTGAGAGCTCTGCAGGGTGGGAGAGTGTATTTGTCTTTCGCAGCGAGACAAAGCCAAGTCATTGTGGAGGAGCTGTGAGTTTACAGTTGCCGGCAAGATGCACTGTTTGCAGAGGAAAATCTCCAGAAAGGCTTCATATAATGTTTTCATCTCTAAATTTAGACACAGATGATGCAACACCTTGGTCATAGAAACCCATGCTTTTATACCAGTGCAACAGCAGGCTTTAATGTTGGATAGCCATTAGCACAGTTAGTCGCTGAATTTCTCAGGTAAATTTGTTAATACTTTTTTTTAGTCTGTTTAAATTGTTCATTTTCACTATTTAACTGCTTCAATCCCCTTTGCTGCTGTGCAGTGTGAATTTCCCCTCTGTGGGACAAATACATCTATATCTTATCTTATCTTATGTTATGTTATCTTATCTTATCTTAAATCACTGATGTAGCAGCAGTTTTACCTGCCGATCGTACCTAACAAAAAAATTAAAGTACAGCATAAATATACCAACCACAAAAACAACACCATGAAGAAAACTGTGCCAGCAAAGATACTTATTTCAAAATGTAAAGTTTCTTAAACCCTTTTTAACTTCTAAAATATTAAGATATTAGACCAATAAACAGGCTGATTACATCAATATTTTCATGTTTTCATTTCCATATGACACCAGCAAAACTCGACTAGGTAGTGTATCTTTGTATGAACATTGAATTCTGGAGATTGCTTTGAAGTAAAATATGAAAAGGTGGACTGTGATTCTCACTTTAGACAAACAGACACAGGTCAACATTGTTTTCAGTGCCTTGTTCAAGGGCTCTTCAACACTTGCTGTAGAACTAAGTCTTCCAGACAAAAGCACATTCAAAGGTCACTTTCGCTCCCTGTAGAAGCAGACGCTGTGTATAAAGGCTTATGGTCGGATGTTACAACCCGGCGAACTAGAGGAGTAGACCATCACGTCTGTTCTAACAAGCTGCGAGTTCTGTTTATCCACATAATGCATTTTAATCAGGAGCTTGTAGGCGAGAGCATAAACTATTTGCTTGATGTCTAAGTAAAGAAAAAAAAAAGAAAACAATGGAGATTAAAGACTGAAGGCCTGAGAGGAAGACAAAGGTAGACAGCAAGAAAGAGAGGAGAGGATGTCACAGGAGGAGAGATAAAGGTGGAGAGAAAGTGTAAAGGCTGGACGGAGAAGACAGTGAAGAGAGAAAGGGAGGAGGGTGCTGATACCAATCTCCCCCTAGAGGAGAATAGAAGCTGATTGATGGCAGTGGGGTTGCTCTGCGGGAGGGGAGGTGGGTGGATTCTCCCCGATGGAGAGAATAGAGGAGGTGAGATAATGCCCGATAGAGGCAGAAGGAGATAAAGAGAGAGAGGATGGACATGCGCTGACAGAAGTGGAGGAGGAGGAGGAGGAGGAGCTTTCCTGTCTGCTGAGATTTTTAGCGAAGGTAGGGAGGGAGCAGGATGGAGGGATGGCGAAGGAAAGGGAAATATCCCATTGTCTAGGCAGACAGTGAGCTTGGCAGGACGGGACTTTCAAATCCCTCAGGCCTTTTAACTCCACCCTGTTGACAGCTGGCTGCCTGCTATAGCACAATGCTTACCCCGACGCACAGGCACACACATCCAGACACCACAAAAATACCTCGACGAAGTGAAATGTGAGGGAGGTGAAATAACTTAGAATGTTTACTGCACAGGAGGAGAATATATTGGAGGGATTCCAACAAAAAGAATTTGATCATTTGCTAATCTTTTTTGACATAAACCGAACTCAACACAGCAAAATGACAATATATTATTCTGAATTTGACTGCAACAACATGTTTCAAACAAGTTGGGACAGGAGCAACAAAAGACTGTGAAAGTTGTGGACTGATCCAAAAACACCTGTTTGGATCAGTCCACGGGTAAACACGTTCATTGGTAACAGGTGATAGTATCATGATTGGGTATGAAAGGTTCATCCTGGAAAGACTCAGTCGTTCACAAGCGAGGATGGAGAGAGGTTCAACACTTTGTCAAACACAGGATTTTTAAAGGAGATTAATACATGGACTCAATAACACTTTGTAACGTTTGTGTGTTGTTACAGTGTCCCAACTTTTTTGGAATGACTTTTGTGTTTGAAAATACATGTTGAAAGTTGAGTTGAGAGAAGAGATCTTAGACTTTTGCTGCCTTTAGAATCCATTTGAACATTTTATTGATTACAACTGAGTCTCATTGATAAGCACCATTTTACATTTCTATCCTTAAGCACATGATGTGAGGTTTAGTCTGGTTCAAAGTCAAAACCAGCAACCCAACATGCCAGTGCATTTGTCACTAGAGCTATGATCTACTGTTTAAACCTTACATAGCTTTTCATGACATCATCATTAATTTTTTTCTCATGTTATTCAGGCCCTCCATCTCCTCCCCGAAACTTGATGTTTAACCTCAACGACACTTGTCTGATGCTGGAGTGGTCACCACCCAGCGACAACGGGGGCCGCCGCGACCTCACCTACAACGTTCAGTGCAAACGCTGTGGCCCCGAGCCCGACCGGTGCCAGCTGTGCGAGGAGGATCTGCGCTTCCTGCCGCGACCGCTGGGCCTCACCAACGCCACTGTCACCGTCACGGACTTCTCCGCGCACGCCAACTACACCTTTGAGATCGAGTCGCTCAATGGCGTGTCGGACATGAGCTCCTTCCCTCGCCAGGTGGCCATCATCACCGTCAGCACCGATCAGGGTGGTGAGTATGTAGTATTTGAATTTTACTTTAGTTTCGTCGTGTCACTTTTACTGCAACACTGTGATCTTTAAAATGCTGATCCTTCCCGTGACAACCAGCGTTTTCACAGTAGGTCATATTTGCAAATGACATCTTTCATAAGCCTTTTAAATGAAAGGTAAGTTTGGTCTATCTTCTTATATCTTATAACTTTTCTTCAGGTTCATTATCTTTTCTTTTCACACCACTCTTATAACTCTCTTATCACAGGCGCTTGCCACCATACATTTATTTATAGTGATGAAGTGAAGATTGAGATAACAGCTTGATAAGCTTTTCATTAAATTACACATTTATTTATTCTCACTCAGTTTGATTCATAAGTAGCTGTATTAGCGCTGTCGGCTGTGGTGAGAAGTCATATGTATATCAATGTATTCCTCATCTATAAATACATGAAAGGGACGTGTTCATCACATTGGATATGATGGTGATTTGATGGGATTGATACAGACAGTCCAGTTCAGGCCATTATAATTCTGTCCTTAAGGGGGGACACAAATGCATTACTACCACTCCATCATTCACTCCCATATGTTGGCAGAATAATTGAAATATTAAACAGATTTTAGTGGAAATTGATGGAAGTTGAGCCAGGGAACACCTCATTATTTTTGGCAGGAATAGTGCCACCATATGGCGAGAGCGTTTCATGATTTCACGACTCATGAACCCCGAAGGAAAATCCCTTTTTTTCCCTGGATCTTTAACACAGACCATGCAATTAAGAAGAGATCATGCTCTATTTTTAAAGGTCCCCAGAGGAGGGTTTGACCACTAGCAGTGCCAGTGAGCATTGTTTTTATGAGTGGGTTTCCGGGACATGTAGGTGATGCACATTCCTGCCATCCATCCACAGATCAAGATGGCAGTGATACACCAGGAAACACAATGTGTTGATGAAGGCAGGAAAGAAGAAGACTGTTAAGTGGACTCAGACGCATTCAGTGTGTTGCTTAGACCTCAAGGATACAAACACTGAATATAAACAGAAAGTTTGTTTGTTTAGAAGAAAAGTCCACGGGGTCCTTTTCATTTTTTTCAGTTTTTTTCTGCACAACACTTGCAAATTTGCCGAACACTTGCTCACAATTTATAAATGAGAGTGTGATAAAAGGTTTTTCTTTTTCTTTTTTAAATGCCATGTAATTGCTTGCCACATTCATTTACTGTAGGTAAACTAACTCTTGAATACAGGATTAAATTGCAGTCAAGCTTAGAGGACTGGCACACTCACATCTACTTAGAGCGACTCTCACAAATATGGCAAAACTTCATCCTTGAACCCTCATTCCAAGATCGGAGTTGTTCTCTAAAATTCATAACTACCATAATCCAGTCAGCATGTCTTTGTGTACTTTGGATGAATGTAGATGATAAACAGTTCTAAAAATCTGCTATTGTTGAAATAACCAATTCATAAGTTTGCATACTCTAAGTACATAATCCATACTGTCTTCATCATGTAGTTGTGATGCAGTTAGTAGAGAAAGACGGGGCCTGTTGTTAACGCTGAATGATATTACAGTTAATGTAATGTGAGTATTTTTATTTTTACATCCTTAACTGCAGCTGTAAACGATGGCAGGAGGCCAAGGTGAGGTTGTCTCTACCTACCTACTTGCTCCGAATAAGGTTTTTATGCTGAAAGGCCCATATTTCCTCTGGGGCCTGGTTTGGTGTGTAGAACGCTTATGCTTTTAATTTGTGATTTGCAAACACTGTGTTTTCTGTTTTCTGCCTCCTCCCTCTTCCCGTCCTCCCTTGACTATTCTCTTTTTTCTATTGGTTGTTTGTTTGTCCTCCTCCTTCTCTCTCTCTTTCCTTTTCCCTATTTCCAAACATGTTTGTTTTTTCTTTCCTCTTTCTTCCCTCCATCCTTGTGTTGCTGTGGGAGTCTGGGAGAAATATATTTTCTCATACAGCCAAAACACATTAAATGCATTATTCTGTGTCACTGGGGACAGCTCGAGCTTTTACAGGTAACTCAATGTTAGACGCGGCCTTTTTATTTCATTAGGATGCCCGGTTTAGCACATAGTCATGGCAGGTCCCAGAGCTGTACACAAGACCCAGTCCATCACTAATACACCCAGCTGCAGCTATTTAAAATGCTCAGGGGAGCAGGCAGATTCTTGGCCATCAGCCAGTGATAAGCAGCCTGATGATGTGTTTTACCAATATCACCTTGACGGAAACTGGAGTGTGCTCAGTGTCATTCGTGTGCCATTTGATGGAGGTTATTGATTAGACAGATGGTTGTAATTGTTCAATGAGTAATTCAGCCCATGTGCTGATGATTCTGGTTTGTATTTTAAAGTATTTGTGAGCATTTCATCAAGCAGTCTCACAGAGCAGCTCTTGACAGGTGTCCAGTGGTGGTTTTAGATCCTTTACTTAAGTATATGTACAAATACAAAGATTTGATAATACTCCTGATAAAAGTCCTGCATTCATAATGTACCTCAAGTAAAAGTACAAAAGTATTTTTGGCACAATATACTTAAGTATTCATAATGAAGAAACACACCTTTAAGAGTGATATATTATTAATGACACATTGCATTATTGAACATTATTACTTGAAGTTTTTATTTCTCAATGTGACGTTAATTTTAGATACTTAATACTAGTAGCAAAGCAATGCATCGTATTTTATAAGGTCTTCTACATGTAAATTCTCAGTCAGGAAAGTAATTACAAATTAAGCTGTCAAATAGATGTAATGAAGTATCACATTCAATATTTTCCTCTGAAACTTCGTGAAGTAGAAGTACACAGTAGCAAGTAGTAAATATTTGCAAAATATTGCAAATAATGAATGAACAAATCCTCTGAACCACTGCTGGTATGCGTTTGAGTTGAACCTCTCACCTCAGCTTTTGTATATTCCCAGGGTGCGTAGCTGCCAGGAGATGCAACCAGTTCAACCTTAAACTGTCCTACAAAACCTTTAAGTATTGTGGCAAAGTGTAGCTTTCTTTGAGCAGTGTGGGAGGGCGGCTGACATGATTCTCCCTCTGGGCTCTGCGTATCTGTACAAGCGCTTAAGTGCTTATTGCCGAGATCGTTTAGAGCCACTGAGAAGCTTGACTCAACCTACACTATTTCCTGTACATGCTGGACTCCTCCTGTGCTCTTCCCGTATGCAGATTTGTTCTTGTACTAGTGTCAAACATGGTGCTTGTTAGTTAGTCAATATTCCTTTGTCAGCCACATATAGTGATGCTGTTCTGTTGATATACCAGTTGTATGTATTTGTCTTTTTTGTGTTGGTTTAAATTAATTCTTAATAATTCTTGTTTCTGTTTCTCTGGTGATACAGCTCACAGAGTTTTGTTAACTAGAGTTCGTTGTCCACATTTGCAACCTTGTGCTTTTTAAGTATTTCACACATCCATACAGTTGTTTTCACACCTCAGCTCGGAGCTAATTTCAGAGGATTTGTTACTGAGGAGGAGATTAACAATGTATATAAGACCTGGTGTTTCTGTTGGGGATGGAGAATGATGATTCATGCATACAAATTGCCCACACAGTGTCAATTACCACTGCTGAAAATAACAAATTATCTTTTCTGTTTGTTTAATATTGGTATTTTTTCCACAGAGCTTAACATACAATTATTTACAGATTAGGCCACTCAATTTAATTGCTTTGTCCTTTTAAACCCTAGCTCCTGTGTTCTTTTGATATCTGAACGTTGGAATCTCTGATCACTTGAGCGTAGACTTTCTTGGTGTATTCTATATACATCAAGTGAATACATCACACCGTAGACATATAGACACGTAGACTACGCATTGAGCGGGATGGCCCGTTGCTGTGATAGGTCAGCATGTAGTAAGTAAATGGACTGAACTTCATAAAGCACCTTTCTACAAAGGTTCATTAAGTGAATGCCTTTTATTCACCCATTCACACACACACACTAATATATTTGGGAAACATTTTTATTTTTTTTATTTTTTTTTTAGAATTTTCTGTTTTACCTGTAAAAGGTAATCCTGTGAAATCTAGCTTGGACAGAAAACCGGTTGGTACATTTCCACGCAGTACATGCATGAGGCATCTTCTCCGTTCACTCTCATAGACTTACACATGTCTATGGTTCGCTCTTGCCACATCTAATATGGTGACAACGTCAACGTGTGATTCAGCACTCAATGTGACATCTAGGTATATATATCTATGCATCACACTAATTACCATTATACAGTACACAGAAGTTCAGTATGTGCAACATAACATAGAACTAGAGTGTGAACTAGAGTCTTCCTCTACAGTGTGGAGCCACCTTTGATTTCTCCTGGCAGTTCAACATGATTGTGACTAAGGTTGCGAATTTAAGACTAAGTGATGCAGAATGAACATCTTCTACCTGCTACAGGCACTGTGCTGTGTGAATTAGAGACACTTGACTTTAAAGTTTAAAGATCATTTTAATCCTGCTGATGTGTGAAGTGCCAGTGTCAGGTAAACAAATCATTCTCAAATCATCCTTGTTTGCTGTGTGTAAAAGTTGGTCGAAGAGGTGTGAGCTTGAATCTAGATCTTGCATAAAAATTGTATAGCGGTTCTAAACAAAAATGCTGTTAAAACATGGATAATATTATTAACCATTATTAATCAACCAAGACCTGCGCTTTGAGAACCCCTGCTTTAGATGCAAGCATCATGTCCTTTTTTTCTATAATATGTTACAGTCCTGCAAACAGTGCAGCTACAACACGCCGCAAGAAGAGAGGGATCAGGTTTTGATGAAGAATGCTTATTGTCAAATTGTAAAGAGAAAAACTGCAGTGGTATTTGAAAAGCTTTAAAGCGTGCATAAGGTCAGCATATTCACTCAACTCGAAGACAACAATACAAACCTTTTTAAGAAAAGGCAAACTCGCGTGCTGCACCGATCGTTTCTTCTGCAGTGATTATGCATACATACAAACACTTTTTGCACATACCATGCTTTCCTGGAAACATCCACCTAAACCTCTCTGTGATGGGCTTGTTTGGAAAGGAGCACGGGAAAATTCTAACACCATTAGCATAGCGTTGCCATCAGCAGAAATGAGACAGCCATGTGAATTTCTGTGTGTTGTGAGGAATATCAAGAGTCTCCTGTAATAATGTATGCCGGCCATAGATAAATTAGGCTTAGTCATTAAAATGCAGATGGACCTTTTGGTAAATGCTTTGTGCCACTGAGGTTAGTATATGATTTGTTGTGCCTCTGATGGGCTGCTTTGGGAACACACACACACAAACACACACGGTATTGTGCACATGCATGAGTGGCGTAGAAAAGCTAGGGCCTGTGATAATTTCCTGTCAGGCATAACCTTTTCAATATTTTGTGATTCATACAGTGAAGCTCATCTGATGTATGCACAAGAATCAATCTCTATAACACACACGCACATGCACTGAGACTGTGTGTGTGGAGAATTATAAAGCATAAGGATTAACAGCAGGGGAGTGTCTTGGCCTGGTGTAAATCCCCTCATATTTGGAGAAAGAGAAAAAGAGTCGGGGGAAATTATGTGTGCATTTGCAGTTCTTGAACACAGCACCATGAAACGTGGTACCGGCATGATCTGGCAGACTTAGAAGTTTACAGTGAGCTTTAGGACAGGAGGTTCACATCCACCAGAAGGGCCTTTTTTTTAACCACCTGGTACAAACTATGTAGACGATCAACAGCAGGCGGAAGCAGGAGAAAACGCAACCTCCTGTAAGCTGCACCTCAGCACTCTGGGGGGGCGGGGGGGCGGACACACTCACCGGATCCTCGCCGACGTTGAGGTTTCACTTGCACAGAGCACTGAAAATATTTTTGGGTCACTTCCAAATTGCTTCGACAGACTCACTTCTTTCCCACATGCATAAAAAAATCTGTGCACCTTTGCACCAAAGAAGAGTTGTAATTGCCCAAGTGCTGCCTTGCTCAAGGGAAACTTGGGTGCCTTCCCAAAGTAGGTGACTGGGTCAGGAAGAAAAGAGCCAGAGGCAGCCGGAGGACAAGTAGCAGCTGGATGAGGATGTGGAAGGTTAAGTGAACAGAGGAGAAGTGAAATGAGGGAGTAAGCCTGAGAGGTAAATAGAGAGAGAGAGAGGGAGAGAGAGAGAGAGAGAGGGGTTATGAATGTGGAGAGAAAGAGGAGAGCAGGGCACAGACAGATGAAATGACAGAGAGAAAGAAGAAGTTGAAAAGAGGAGAGGATCGAAAGAGCAAAGAAGTGGGTGACAGAAAGAAAAAGAGGGTAAATTAGCTGACAAGAAATGTGGGCAGAGGATAAAGAGAGCGCAGAGGAAGAGATGCAGACACACAGAGACATCTGTGAAGTTGATTGTAAAAACTAAAACCCTGCTCACTTTAATCTGATTTTGATTAAGCTATAAACTATTTAAGCAACCATCTCAATTATTGCATCTTATTTTTCTTCTTTTTCACCAAAACATACTCATTACTCAAACATAAGTCGGGCCTGGCCACAGATCATCTCAGGTATGATAATAAGCTAAAAAGCAGGATTGTTACGTCTCCTCTAATCCGTGTGTTCAGAAGATGACTCATGGTTTTCTCTGTGATAATAATAGCAGTGCAAACTGTTGTGAACGGCACTTTAAGCACGCACTTTAATTTGTGATTCAGCATTAATCATAGTTTGAATGTGACTGCCAACAGAACAGCAAATCTGCATTAATTAGACATGAAGCCCAACTTCCCTTGTCAGTATATCTAAACCGTTGCTCAGTGACCTTCAGCCAAGCCTCAGAAATATAGACTCCTTAGTTTCTGCTCTAGTTTTCAGACTTGAGAATTGACCGTTGTAAAACTTTAAAATCTAGTGTTAAAAGTTTCAGACTCAAACTAAAAAAGTCAGACAAACTTTTCATAGTTTTTTTTAGATTCTTGTTTCAGAAATTTCAAGTTTCAGAAACATCTCTTGAAGTAAGTTGCCTTGAAAATTAGGTCAGGTTTTTTTGTCTTTACATTGTGTGTGTGTTTGGTATACATGTGCATTAGGACAGAAGAGATATTAAATAAATCTATTAAATATCAAATATATCTGTGAAACCGCTCTGAGCTGACACATGGCTCTGCGTTGTGTAATAACCAAGGAGGAGACGAGGGCAATCTCTGCCGATCAGGAGGGGTTTATTCTCTCTCTCTCTCTCTCTCTGCACAAAACATGTAAAAATCAGTACAGCATTTCATCTCGGCGTTTCACATCCGCACCTCTCTCTCCTCATAGCGTCAGTAGACGACTGTACACAAAATATGCAATTAAAACACTCTCCACCCCACCAGCGGCAATAGTAATATATATACATTTAGAACAGCAAACATGCATAAAAGAAACATAAAGGGAGCTTACATACCTGCACAAAACATGTAAAAATCAGTACAGCTTTTCATCTCGGCGTTTCACATCCGCACCTCTCTAAAACCAAGGGAAAAGGACAGCATGATCTGTGAAAAACCGCTACCATGCTCCCTTAGCTTAAAAGCTAACGCTTAGCATACGAACTAATGCTGCACTGCTAAAATGAATAAACAAACAAACTTAAAAGTGAATGTGCAACAGCAGCTAACATGTGTGATCCCTTTACCATAAAAAAAACAACCCTGCAACCACACTTAACATCTCCGCCGTATTTCATTATTTTAACACGGACCACCCGCACTACTCACCTCTCCTCATAGCGTCAGTAGACGACTGAGGAAAGTAGCGCGAAACTAAAGGATGTTACCTCACAGAGTCAAAGGTCACACAACGAAAATATATGATATCAAAATAAAAGCTCCCAAAAAGAAATACAGAAACAAGCATGAACGCACAAGAAAAACAACAATATATGAACAAACTTGAAACAGGAATTTGGTGAAATATGAACTTAGCACATTTATACATTCGTTACATCTGCACACTTGTGTACATTCATGTCTGTGCATAGTTCAGTTTAGTGTACATGAAAAACATTGTGTGTGTACAGCATGTGGACAGGGCAGTTTCCATAATGCAATCTCGGAAATAAGTTGTGAGAGGGGGTGGACAGGTGGATGACTGCAGAGAGAGGCAGAGGAGGAGGAGGAAGAGGATGAAGAGGAGGAGGAGAAGGAGGAAATGGCCTAGAAACAGGAGAGTTGCTTTAATCACAGGAAGCAGCTGGGTAATTGTGTATGTCACTGAAAGCAATCAGAGACAGATCGGGTTCTCAGTCGCGGCGACGCATCAGAACATTCTTGCAGCAACTTGAGAGACTCTAATCAGGCAGCCTTTTGTAGATGAAAAGCCGGTGGGTAAAACTAACAATCTCGGATCTGCATGATGATATGGAATAACGTGGGAGGAGCTGGCGAGAGGAGTGCTGCTCAATTGACTTGGCATTGACTGCAAGTGTCCAGATCATTTTCATCTGCTGCGCTCACCTGAAGGCAGATGTAGAAATTGTGCATCCAAAGATCCATCGACAAAATCAAAGTCAGCTTGAGAGCGCGCTTATCTGCACGTAAACACTCTAAACCACACAGAACTCCAGGGTTAATGTGATTACCATAGCAAAGCTGAATGAAAGCACACAATCAGCCCGGTGCATGGCTGCTATATTGCTTTTGATGACTATGTAATTTTCCATGGCGTTGATTACTTTGGCTTTAACCATCAGTACCTTTATCATCTTCATCTGTCGCCTACTTTCTCCGGTAAATGGTGCAAACCGCAGGGATGTGCCAACACCGTGCATAATCTGAGACGTCATCAAAATCTAAATTGATTTGAGAATGTGCTTACCTGGCATGCAAGCTGACTACACCCTGCACACACAGAGTTTGGAGTTAATGGTGTGCAGAGTAGGGTGTAATAATGAAAGATTAATGAAAATGATTCAATGGTAAACCCGAACATGTTGGCGCAGAAAGCTCAGGGATGTCACCCAGTACAGAAAACCTTACCTTTTGTCTGAATTGTTGTGCTGGAGTATTGTCCAGACACTATGTAGTGTCATCTCAAGATCTTCTTTTATAGATTGCTGTTGGTGGCCTAATACTAATTTCAAGTTATTGATAAATATTTATGTCTATGAAAATTGTCTGACAGACAGGAGTAAGAAAAAAAACAGCATCCTAAGCGTATTGCAGGATTAAACTCTAAAGGTGCCACTCTTTACAGCCATACAGTTTTAATAGTCTTTTTTAAAATGTGACATTGACTCAGCCGACCTGTGCCGGAGCTCAAACAGTAAAAGCACCATTGTCCTGTTCTTGGACTGAGAGTCTATTTACCAGACCTGAGGATCAGAAATACATAAAGGAGACAAAGCACGGAGAGCTTTATGTGTAATCAAAAGCACATTTAAATTAATTAAAATGAATAGGAACTCGATGCACAACTGGAGACGTTGGCTTTTATGAGCCCAAGGCTTATCTCCTGTATTCTTTAATTTTATGATTTCATTTGCTAATATCAAAACCCAGCTGGGGAAAGCGTTGGTGTTGACTGACATTCCTGTCTGCAGTTATATCTCTTGTTATGTCACATGTCAGACTCTTTAACTTTGACTAGAAATATTAGATAAAACTTTTGCAGCAATATAATAATTGCAGGCATTTTAATGTGTGCGATGATGTTCAGTTACTCCATGAGGAACCTGTCCAGTGGCACTGTTTGGTCTTTGGTTGAGAAAATGTAGAATATGAAATTATGTTGTAGCATCTGAAAATGCCTCACAACAAAACTGTTATCAGTGCCCCCATTAATTAACATTTTATCTTTGATTGGAACTGGCACTGCGAATGTGTTCACATCATTCAACCCTGATTCAGAAAATGTTGGACACTGTGTAAAACATAGATGAAAACAAAATGCAATCATTTTAATCAACAGTATAAAGTCTTCCTGAGCTCATGTGCTAATCTCTTTTATACAATCATGTCTGACAAAGTGTTGAACCTCTCTCCATCTTTGAATGAGTCTTTCCAGGATGAACCTTTCATACCCAATCATGATACTATCACCTGTTACCAATGAACCTGTTTACCTGTGGAATGATCCAAACAGCTGTTTTTGGATCAGTCCACAACTTTCACAGTGTTTTGTTGCTCCTGTCCCAACTTGTTTGAAACATTTTGCTGCCATCAAATTTAGAATAATCAGATATTTAAAAACATATATAAAATATGTGAGGTCAAACATTAGATACATTGTCTTTGTACTGTTTTCAATCGAGTATGTGTCAAAAAGGCCTCGTCATTTATCATATTCTGTTTTATCTATGTATTAGTATTTTTTGGAATCAGGTCGAACTTCTAATTTTCTTTTCTTAATTTAGTTTAATATAGTGCAAGACACATTATCCTTTGAAGTACAAATGATCAGATTCAAAGTTTTAGGTGCTGCCAGAGATTCTTGGATTTAAAATAAATGAAGACTGTCATTGGCTGTCAAACACCCAAAGATGTCAAACCTCGACAGAATCATGTGCACAAAATTATCCATGTCAGATTCAGCAAAGGAAAACCTCTGGCCCACCTTGATCTGAGATGGCCTCCTTCCATGCCCCGAGCCAGCACCGACGTAATTATACAGCAGTGGCTAGAAATGAATCGTGTGTATTAAACTCCTGGCCTTCTCAGCCACCGTACCCCTCCCAGGCAGCCCTCTCCCGGCATCGCGCCACGCTCTAACTAACTATGACAAATTAGCCCCACACTTAATTACTAGCCTGGGAAAATCACAATGATGTTTATTAGGCGCGGCATCATAAAGCGGTGTGTCCATGCCCCGAGACCAAAGCACCGTGCAGGAGAAACACTAATAATAACAACAGCCATACAAATTGGCTGAGTGGAATGACCGGGGGCCCCGAGGCTCCGGCCGGGGTGGGGTGAGGGGGAAGGTGACTTTCTGTGGATGAATCAATACTGTTCTCCGCTGTGCTGCTGCTCGGAGCTTCTGAGCTCTGGCTACTGTTGTGGATGTGCCTGAGATGGCTGGAATCTGTGCGTGTGTGTGTCAGTGGGGTAGATTTAGCTGCGATCCTTACTCCATTATGGGTTAATAGGAAAAAGGGGCAACTGATGAAAAATGCTGAATATATCACATTAGAGGAGAAGGTTTTTTTTCCCCCTTGACATACAGTTATATGGGCACGTGTGTCTTGGGGGTCTTCTGTCTGATAAAGATTAAGTATGTATGTATGTATGTATGTGTGTGTGTGTGTGTGTGTGACAATCGGGCTGGCGGCACTGGCCTTGTGGGGAGAGCGGTCGTAAATAGAGGCTCCATGCTTGCTGGCTTATTAACAGTTGATTTATCTGCCTCTCTGTAAGGAATGCACGCCCTTGGCACCCAGGCCCAGAGATCGGCCCCAGGGGGCCCCAATTACCCACTGCCGTGTGTGTGGGTGTGTGTGTGTGTGTGTGTGCGCGCGCGCGTGCATGTAGGTGTGTCAAGGCAATAGTTTGCGTCGTGGTGTCATGCACATCGCGTGTGTGCAGGTGTCTTATGTTGCTATATACTTCAATGCAAGTATTCAGCACCAGGGTCATCTTCATCATCACTCTCTCTCACACACACACACTCTTCTTGTGCCACCTGTGGAGCGAGATACAGGGGGAACAATAGGATGGGATGAATTTATTCGACAGCTTTCTGCCTCTACAGTGATTTATCAGCGTGTTTATCCTGCTGATGTGCCTTTATCTTTTTTCCTCTTCTCTCTCTGTCTCTCCCTTATCTTTCGTTCCCTCCCTCACTTTTACATTAAGGCCATGTGTTTGTGTGTATTTGAATTGAGTGCGTCCATCATTAATAGCGCTGACACTACACGCCATTATATTTTACTGTGGCAGCAGTGTGGCATTGATTTACTGCATTAAGGCTGGAGTTTAAAGGCTTTATCTCATTTTAGTCATAATGTTTAGCTTTCTTTCCTTGTGCCTTTCAAGGATACAGTTCCTCTATAGTCCTATCTGGAAAACATCATGTTGATCAAATGTGTTATTTTATCTCCACTTGTCTGATCTTTTTGTCTTGTGAAAGGAGTTCAGCAATATTTCACACAATTCTTCCTGAATGCTGACGATTGAATGCATCTTCATTCATTATAATAGCTGACAACTCAGTTAGATTTTTATTAGTGCACCGACATATGAAAAAAAAAAAAAAATCCTGATGAAGCCTTTACTCCCAGAAAACACAGATTTCTTAAATGATACTTAAGGGAATAAAATTGCTGCAATATTCATGTTTTTTTTAATACAATTGTTCCTAATTATTACCCACAATCCCATTTAGACTTCCAGTATAATGCATTTTATTTTTGGTTGTGACAGCACATTTTCAATTGGTTTGTGAATTGTGGTTCCCCAGAGCTTCTGTACAACCATGCTGACTACAGAACCTCGACAAAATGCCCCCAGTTTTTAAAAAGCTATATAGCAGTTTCTATAATGTTCAAGTACTGTTCTGGCTTATCTTTGCCTCAGTGTATGTTCCACATAATATGCAGTACGATTACTGTAATTAAATTATTACTGGAGGGTGAAATATGAATAATAATGGCTTCTTAGAAAGTTTGAAAGTTGATTCCCCAGATCTACAAACTGTAAATTCTATTCTCCTTCCATCTCTTTCATATGACATATTACTTGACTGTCATCATTAATCTTCAACAGTGTTCACTCTACAATCAATTACAGTCCATTTAGGGATTGGATTTCAGTTGTCGGTTTTCATGTGTCAGTTAAGTTAAATGTTTGGACAATAAACAGATCATAGTCAGTCTTTATTTCACATCATGATCACATTAGATTACAGTTGTTTTCTTGTATTGCACCCTCTTGTCGTCCAAACACTACAGTATGTGCACTGGGTCTGCAACACAGTGCTTGAGATGACCAGTGAAGTGCAAGATGAAAGACTCACATTACTCCATGAAAGTGTCACCTGAGGGAAAATGAGTATACACTTTGCAGCACGAAAGACCTCGGCAGCTTATGACTACAGCAAAGAAGTGTTGAAAGTGTTATTTTCACAAAGTCAGTTCCTGTGAATCCCGCTAAAAAACAAGACTAATTTTACTGTTTTAATGTGAAGGTGGTTGAGAAATGCAGTGAAGATGGATTAAAAATATTTCATGTGTCTGGAACTCGATCACAAACCGTGCAGAAGATGTTTTAGGGCACAGTCTGAGAAATTACACCTCTGTGCTGCTGTTGCTCCTCAGAGGCGACGTCAACCAGCAGCTCCACACCTCCCACTCTCTCCAGTGCCGACTCACCCGCATCCTGACCCCCAAATTAATTATATCCAGTTCAAAAAAAAAAACAAGTTCATTTAATTCAAATTCATTTCGCTTCAGTGGTCCAGTATTAGGAAGGATTATTAGTCCATTAGCTGCTATATATGATTCCCCATATGGTGAAATGTCTGGTTCTGATATTCTTTACCACACAACTTCAATAGTGGTAAAAAAACAAAAAAAAAAAAAAAAACCTTAAACCTACAATAACTGACTTTTGGCCACTACAGCAAAACAAGCTGTAAACACACCATTGACATATTATCACTTTTAAAGTTGACATGGTGAACATTGTCAGTCATTCGGCCACCTGACGAATTTAAGTCCAATTCTCACTCTCCTTTTAGCTCTGTTTTTGGTGTCCATCAACTCCTGAGAGAAATATCTCTCTTTACCTGCTCCACTATCTTCACTAGTTGCTAACTTTGTCCACTGTTTGGTTTCAGGTGGGGAGCATGCAGTGTTTTGTAAATTTTGTCAATGAAAACAGCTGTATACTAACAAAACAAGACAGTAAAGCTGTAGGCCATGAAACCAAAAACAGTGAGCTAAAAGAGGCTCTAAAGCTCTAGGGTTGAGTGGAACAGCAGATTTGGATGATGATTCTCTGTGAGTTTGTCACAATGAGCGACGGCTTTCACACACAAGTCGTCATATGATCAATTGTTAATGTGACAATATTGATTACAGACACTTTAACATCAGGTGCTGACAAAACAATGGTAACAAAAAGTATATGTTGACAATTACTATGAATTTTACCTTGATATTTTAATGGCGATAAAAATGACCATTATCACCAAGGATCAACTTAAGAGATTCAGGAACTTACATCTAGGTCCCTATAATTTGTACCATCTCCAGCACAGCTTCACTTCAGATGATAATGTTATACATAATAAATAAATAATGAAATATATTTTATTAATTTTTCCCAATAAACAATAGAGAACACCTCTCTTTCCGCTTTAATCTTTCCATCAATGTGGCTGTAACCGAACGCTGCGACCATGAAAGATTCACTTGCCATAGAGGTTTTAAGTGTTCGGTCTAAGTACCCTCTAACACCACTGTTATGGTTTCTCTGTGGTCTTTTCCAGCTCTATCCAACCCCATCCGAGTGGCCTCAGCACCCAGGGGTGACTGATCCCATCACACACACACCAGCAATTCCCCACACTGACATCCTCACAGTCCTCATTTCTCCACTGTCACACTCTTTTCCCCTCTAACACCGGTGACCAATACCAAGCAGATCAGAGCAGGCTTCAGCTGTAGTATCAGAAATAATGAACTGGTTCCTGTTCTTCCTTTGTTCTCATGTTCATCAACACAGAAGAACACAGAGGATTTTTTTTTTACCCCTAGTGTGTACAGTATGTGTTGAGGACTTGTCTGTATGAAGTGATGATTAGAAGACTGATCATGCTACAACAGAGAGCACACACAGAGAACACAGAGAGCCGTGTTGTTAGATCAAAGAGAGATGAACGTGACTTATGAATAGTTAAATCTGTTATTTGTGGCTGTGTGCATGTGTGTTTATGTGTGTGAGTTGCTGGGATGTATTGCATATGTATAGGCATTTGAGCTCATGTGCTATATATATACATACTTGTGCAAAGCATCACACGTAGGCTAGTCTGTTTTTTTGCCAGCAACTGCCAACAGGTATGCTTTAAAACATATTGGGAGTTGTATATTTGCAAAACAAATTAAATAAATATCAAAGTTCATTCTTGACCTTGACAATAGTAGTTTCACAAAACAATCCCAAAAATTCAACTTATTGTATTTTTCAAGAACTTTCACATCTTGATCAATGAAGATGGATCTGACCACAGGAAAACTCAGTAATTATTAAACCTGCAAAAATATATATATATATTTATTTTTTTTTTTGCTTCATGGCCATTCAGAACAATAATAATAATAACAATATTGACTGGAAAACCAAAACATGGAGCTGAAAGAGGCAAAAAAAAAAAAAAAAAAAAAAGCTGCTGAGGGGAGCTGCAAAATTAGTTATTATAAAGTTATAGTCATGTGATCCATTGCTAATGTTACAATATTGATTCTAGCTGCTGTAACTTTCAAGTCAACACGTCCCAGAAGTCCTTGAAGTGCAGTGGATAAAATCATAGACTAGTCAGCATCGAGCCTCATCATATTTTCTCCTCTTTGATTTCGGGAGGGTCAGGGTCACTGTCAGGGTCGGATCATTATCTGTGCAATGTTTACCTGAGAGTCTTTTCGCAAGCCTCTTCTGTTTTCTCAGTCGCGTCGTTGAAAAATAATTTGCAATTAACTGCTACAAGGGTCCCCTCATTTGAACTAACTTCATACAAAAGCTTCACCTGCGTGTGTGTCCTGGTGCATAAATACAAACGTAACCACAACATCTCTGGCTCCATCCCAGCTCAGGACACCTGTCAATGTGTGTATATGTATGTACCCATTATTCTCATGAAATGCACAAACATATAGATGCCTCCATGCATGTATGTGTACATCATGCAGCTGAATTTTCTCCTTCCGTTCTTCATTGATTTGCATGTTATTATTAGAGCCCATGGATGTACATGTGACAGCCAACCCACACATACATACTGTACTGCACCCACAGACCCTGCATTTTAACAAGCAGGAGAATATAGAAATACAGTGTTTATTATGTAGAATACTCAGTGCTGGAGGAGAAAAGATCAACTTCAAGGGTATTCAAACCCACTCATGGTGTGTCATGTCTCCTCTGTCCTCCTCGTGACACGGTAATGCCATGACAGTACTTCCTCAAATCTCCCATAGCTTCATCATGGATGTGGCTACTCACTTATTATCCAGCTCATCTTTGACTTTGATATGGCATTGACATCTCTGCACAAACATTTCTGATATCATAACCATAATTGGCTTCATTTCTATGTGAATTTTCTGCACCACATTGTGTGCAATATAAAATATATTTTATTTACTTATTGATATCAACAGTCAAACTGGGAGCAACACTGCGAAACGTAACTCAGTGTCATGAAGTGTGTGGCTGCAAACCAAAGGAGCTCTTGTGCTTCTTTGAAGGTGTTCACCTTCGCTGCCCCCCTGCCCTCTGACTGGACCTCCTTCCCTCTCTGTCTCTTGCTTTCTGTCTGTCTACTGTACAACTACAGTATCTCTTTCTACTCCCCAGTGTATAATCATGACAGCAGCCTTTGAAGGTGGACGCCAATAGATGAAAGAGAATAAGAATAAAGGAAGACAGTTTTCACAAAAGGTGCAGATAATGGAGGCGAGACGACGCTGTATTGTCTTTGTGGTGTAGGATGAAAGTCCATTTAGCGGACAAATATTGCTGTTATTGAATTGAAAATGAGATGAGCTGGCCCTTGGTGGGAAATTCCTTTAAAGCAGATACAAGTCAAACACTTTCACTTCCACGCTACACTTCGATACTTGGAAGTTCTCGCTTGATGGTCGAACTGTGCTCATATCCCAAATCTATGTTCAATTGCAAACGTTGTCAACGTTTCCAGAATTATTTTCTTCCACAACACATGGGGGGATGGCAACTACAGTATACGCCGATATACACCGCTGCACATAACACACACAGTTTATTCCCAAAGCTGCTTTTTGTTGTTGCATTCAAGTGCTCGGTTTCCACAGAAGGACTGAAATGCCAGTATAATTTAAAACTCTTTATAGTCACTCTATGCTGTGAGGCTCCTCTCATCTTTATTGAGCAGATGAGAAGGTCTCAGCGGTAAATATGTGGTTGGTTTTTACACTCTTTATAAAGCAGACCAACTTTCAAGCTCACCTATCACTTTGAGTGCTTCGGGGAAAACGTGGGTGCTTGTGGGCTTGTGTGTGTGTGTGTGTGTGTGTGTGTGTGTGTGTGTGTGTGTGTGTGTGTGTGTGTGTGTGCATTACAGTACGTTCCTTAAGAGTGTGCATAATGCTGTTTGTTCTCTTTTGGCACTCTTGACTTTTAATTGAGTAAAGTCCTCAAGGAGAGCGAGGACACACACACACACACACAGACACGCACACACACTGTTTTAAAACGCTCTTCAAGACACATTTTTAATCTTCGCATAGAAACTGGTCCGTCCATGAACTCATCAATTTAAGACTGCACCAAGCTACTTTTTTCCTTTTTTTCTGGACTGTTGTTTTAATGAAGAACCACTGCTTCAAAGAACCAAACACAGACAAGAAAGTCAAAAGATGAAACAGTGAATAGCAAGAAGGGTCTTGGCCTTTTTTCCTTTAACTACCCATTTATCTAACTTGCCATTTTGACCTTTCATAATCTATGTCATACACAGATTTATTCATATTCCAAAATTTAGTTCTGAATGACTTCACCTTTACTTTTGCATGCATTGCTGTGATGTTTACAGATCTATAGTATTTGTAATATACTCTGCATCTAGTTGACTCTATTTATGATCATGATCATTCTCACCTTATGAAAGTCGTGACAATAAACAGTGTTTCCATAATATACTGGGCAAACATGCTGTCAATCACAGAAATGAAGGCAGTTGACTGAGCACCAGAAAACTCTGACCTGATTCATTATCACTACCAACGTGATATTTGTGGCTAAAGATGATCAATGATCACTTTAGTAGTGATAATTAATCAGGTTTGCAAATCACTGCTGCATCTTGGCACCAAACAGAATTTGTTCTTGCTATTCCCAATGTAACGTGTGTGCATGAGTTGATTTCATTGCTGGCGAAGTGGACTCAGCAGCTGCAGCTCTTGGCACTGTTGTATAGCTCCAGTACAGTCAATTTAAATTCATTCTGGTGTTGCCACTAAAATAGGTTACATGTTTCTTCTAAGTGTAACTAAATTAACCTGAAACCCAAATAAAAGTTTCCTGGTAACTCATCAACCTTTCACAGAAGCTTACGGAGGTAAACTCTCAGTTTTGTCTGCGCCAGTTGAATAATGCTGTATTCGTGAAAAATTAGCATGATTGAGTGCACTTGTCAGGAGAGAGCGCTCCATGTATTAGGAGAGCAGAGTGCTGTGTTTGCAATTGTGCAAATAGCACAGCACACACAAACACACACATGCAGACACACACATGCATAAACAAACACACAGAACCGAACGAGGGCCGTGTGGAAAAACCTGCACCTGTAATGGAGTGATAATGCTGAGTAAGACAGACACACACTCCTCCACACACACACACACACAAAGACATAATGACTATAGCTCCATCAAAGTGGCGTGGGCTGTGGAGTAGTGACCTATATGGGTTGGGATTGCAGCATCATTGGTGATTAACATTGAAAGCCTTCTGATATATAGCGTCTATAAACAGTCTACAGGGAAACAAACTCACACTGGAGCACGGAGTCATGTGAAGCTCAATGAGACAAATGCTGTATATCCATCATTAAGAGACATCCCTGCACACCTGGTACACAAAATAACATCATCAACTCTGAAAGTAAAAGCAATTTAACTTACAAGTGGAGGACAGAAGTTTATCACCACTAAAAGAATTGCTGCAAAAGTGGCTCATATGACTGTCGGCTGCCAATTTGTCATGTGCTGCTTATTTCTGTCGGACTGAATCCCTGTTGGTGAGTTTACAAATGAGGTGCATTTTTACACAAATACAATCAATTTTGATTTCACCTCTTTGGAGCTCAGTTAATTGCCTCACATCGTTTTGAATACTTACATATTAAAGAGCTGATTGCTAGAACTCAGTGTCAGTGCAGCACAGTACTAAATGCTGATCCCATTAAGATCCAAATCTGTAAACAGCGGATTCTACTATTTGTTAGCTTGTTTTTATACACATGGGTAATAGAATAACCTGAAACAAATACATTTCAGAGAAAATCAAGTCTCCGTGCCCATGGGTAAAAACTGTGCAAAGATTCAAGCAGTAGCTGTTTAAATTAGCTGTTTATAAGAAAACTGAGAAAAACTTATTAGCAGTCCACTCTTCTAATTTTTTTAGATGTGGAAATTCAGGTCAGAATCCTGATGATTTATGATTTGGGTTTTTGTTTGCAGCAACAGAAAGTAAAGATTTTTTTTCAGCCACTTTCTTTAGCTTTGTATGATCTGATGAATGCACCTACTTAAATTGGATCATACTCATTTAATGATGTTGTTATATAAAATTGAGTATCATCAGCATATTATTAAGTAATTTTCCTGTTATGCATATTGTTATATAATGTTTGTAGTTGTTGAATAAAGGAGGCCCAAAGGTTGAATCTTGGGGAACTCCACATAGGATTTTAGGTCTTTCTGACCAAAAACAGTACTACTACAATAAAGCGCTGTTTCTGTTCTACTACAGATTCTGTAGGGACAGCTATACTTTTCATAATACAGTTAAGTATGACCCTGAGGGCATTACTGTATCGAGAGTATCAAAAAAAAATTATCAAAGACTTCCCCCCGATACCTTCTGGACTGTGTGAAATCATATGTATAGGAAATATAATGCATTATTTGGAGGGATGAAAACTCACTTCCAGAAGAATTCTTCTGAAAAACAACAACCACTTTAAGAGCCTCTAACCTTCAGAATGAAAGTTTTAATTTCATCCTATTGCAGGTTTAGCAGTAGCATTGAAGGTAGCATTGTAAAATTGTCCAGTCAGCTGTCATATATAATGGAGGCTGGTGCAGGAGAGGCTGAAGGACTTTTGAAACTAAAGCACAATGAGGGGAAAAGGGAAAGTTGAGAAAAAAGAACAGATTAGCCGTTCAGTGAGAAAGTATTAGGGCCATAAAACAGCTTTCCTTATGTGTGTTAGCTCTTTATTCCAGCATGTTGGATTTGAAATCAAACGGCTTTTTAGCTATGAGGTTAAAGTTCTGATTTTCCGACTTCTATTTCAAGTTGTGTTCACATCCCAATCACATAAACAGTGTGGCAAGTCTAACATAGTTTCAATTGTTTAGAGGACATAAATTAGTTGTTCACAATATTTAAGCCATGATTTACTTTTTGTTTTGTTTTTAACTTTTCATATATATATTTTTTTACCCCTAATTCTGGTCTTAAGAAAGTGAAACAACTGGTCTGTTAAAGGTCACTTAATTGACTTCAGGCAGTCGAGAACACTCCACTGTTGGTTGCTTTTACTGTATCTGTAGGACATTGTCTTTGAAAACTGCAGACTATGTAT
This sequence comes from Centropyge bicolor, assembly GCA_037975185.1. Lineage (NCBI taxonomy): Eukaryota > Metazoa > Chordata > Actinopteri > Pomacanthidae > Centropyge > Centropyge bicolor. The sequence continues at coordinate 5,346,286 of JBBMOC010000003.1, read as the reverse complement.
AAAAATTCCAAGTCCAATACAAATGTGAACACGTCAGAGAGCTTAAAGTCAGCACATAAACCTGATTGTCGTCATTTCAAATGTGCAAGACGTATAAACCAACCCTTATAAAACTTATCTCTGTCAGAAAACTCTCAACACAAATTCAATTCTGGAAATAAAAATAGAATAGAAGAAAGCCCAGAGATGTTTTTCAATTAACCTTCTGCAGACGGTTAAGAGTCAACGATGAAAAGAAAGAACACTGAAGAAAGAGGACAGAAACTCAGGTAAAGCTTTACTGAGTGGTTTATCTAAGCCAAGTTTAGTTTGTGGAGAAACTTCTCTAAAGTGACCCTTAGACCTATGTGTTTATTTCCATTTCGACACCTTATGCATTATTGATTCTCACACTATTAACACATTAGAAGCTGCTGATGGCCAGGTGTCTGAATATATTTCTCCAGGTCTCACGGAGAAAGCACATCTATTTGTTCTTGTATGTGTGTGTGTGGGCATTAAATGCCCATCTATTAGGCCATTCACCACTCTGTGAGTGTGCATGTGTGTGTGTGTGTGCTTCACAAACCACAGATGGATGACACACATAACTCACACACACATGCTCGGCTGGCAGTAAATCCCCACAGACTGAGTCCTGTTACCAGAAGGTTTTCCTGTCAAAGTGTCCTTGAATAAGACAGTCAACCCCGGCATGGTCACCCATCATAAGTCAGATAAAAACCTTAAAGATTAATAAAATATTATGTGAATATTCTTCTAAATAGCTGCATAGAGCCAACACTTAGACTGATGTCAAGTCATTTTATCTCATCTTCAAGCTCCTCTGGGATTGACACAGCATCTTTCTTTCAGTGTTTTCATACATTTCTTTATCAAACACAACAGTCTGATTAGTGAATTCTCTTATTGATAGTGTATCAAATTTGACCATTATCTTATAAACAACAACATTCATTTACGTCATGAAAAACATTTTAAGAACCACAGAGTCAGCTGATGGTGCTGAGGGAGTTTAGTTTTGGGAACCAGTCATGACTTCTTCCTGTAGACATTATGTGGTCAAGAGTTTTGGGAAACACACCCCTGTACTGTATGTTTCATCCAAAGTGAGTCTTCATACTAATTTTCTCTTCAGTTCACTTTGTTGGTTCTTGTGAGGGAGTTTTCTCAATCTCAAACCAGCTTTGAGACGTTTCACTTAAATGAGCTTACAGGAAGCAAAACGTGTCCGAGCCAGCTGTCTTGGAATATCTTTCGGGTTTTATCCGCCAGTAGCCAAGGGACGGAGCAATGTGTTGAGGGGGTTGATGGACAGAAAAAAATAAAAAACATGACGTTTGAGAAAAGAGGATGACGGTCCCCTGTGTGATTAAAGCCCTGAGAGGAATGAAGGACTGGAGACAGAGGGGACGAGTTGATTCTCTTTTCAAGATGCTTGTATAGAATTTTTCATTCCAAGATCTGAAATATATACAAACTTATTATTCACTGATAGTTTTATTCTTGATTCTATTTTTTTTCTTATATTGCAAAAATAAAATTACAGCTTTGGCATGTAAGCAAAGAATAAACTGACACATGGTTGACAAGTTTAAGATAAGATAAGATAAACCTTTATTCATCCTACAGTGGGGAAATTCACAAAGTTCAGCAGCAAAGGGGAAGGAGGCAGTAGAAGAAACAGTAAAAAGAGCGATTTAAAACAGGCTAAAAAGAAGATATTAACAGATTTACATTAGAAATCCACATGAGACTAACAGAGGTTACACTTGCCTATGTGAGAATGTGCACATGTTTGTATGTAACACTTGACATAGTGACACAATGAGATTTGTGAAGCCCAGATAAAGTACAGACTGTACAGACACAATATAATAATAATAATAATAATAATAATAAAAAGAAGAAGAAGAAAAACTATTATTTAACAAAAGTACTGTATCAGCCCAGGAAATTACACAAACCCTTGCAGAGAGCTAGAATGAGCAAACAGAACAAAGTGCCTCCTTCCCTGAACACACACACACGCACGCACACACACACACACACCATAGACACAAACCCAGACATTTTCTCTTTCTTGCATCCTATTATTGTTATGACCTTATATTTGCCGCTGCAACAAGCCAATTTCCTCAAGGGAATCATTAAAGTTTCATCTTATGAGAAAAAGGTTTCAGGGGAGGTGGGGATGCAAAGATTGGAAAGTAGAGATGAGTCAGGAATAGATACCACGGGAAGATGTCAGGTAGAGAGATACAGACAAAAACAGGGGGAGGGAAGAAGAGAGAGAGAGAGAGAGAGAGAGACAGTGTTTTAGATTCAGTGGTGCGTAGCGGCTACCAGCCCATGTTGTCATTGACAGGAAGTGAAGGGTACATGCCTTCCTCAGACCAGCTTATCCTGCTGACCTCGTGGGGGACAGTGTGTGTATGCATGTGTGTGTGTATGTATGTGTTACAGAGAGCGAGAGAGAGAGGCAATGGCTTTCCAGTCTCTCTCTCTCTCTCCCTCCAGGCCTGGAATGAATGATGCCCCCAGTGGCTTGGTTTCACCCCAGTGAACACACACACGCTGCGCTAATGGCAACGCTGTGGGACCAGGTGTGTGTGTGTGTATGTGTGTGTGTGTGTGTGTGTGTATACTCTTAACAGTACTGAAAAGAGGATGCAAACTTTAACATTCTTACACGTGTCTGTATGTGTGTGTTTATAGATGTATACTTGCCCAAGGTTTCTATTTTTAAAGACATGTCAATTCTAATATTTTTTGTGCTTCTGACTCCAGAATCATTAAGATATTAGAGTTAGTAGTTGCTCTGTTAGAAAGATGAAGTTGTTTAATTCAAACATAGATCGAGATCTTTCTTGGGCCATAAATTGATATTAAGCAATATTTGCTCAATCAGGCATTTTAACACTGATACTGTTTTTCTCAGAGTGAAAATATTTTGTCCCAGTATTTAGTTCTGTGTATTATAGGCTACATTAGCTGTTCCTCATTAGATGCTCCTTCCCAGTGATTATAATTACAATAATTAAAAACTCATGCCTGACAAAAAGCTGTTAGAATTTTACATTTTATTCCAACCTGGTTAAACAACGGGTGTAATCTGGATCAGTTATTTAATAAAATCTAATAAAAGCCAACTGAAACATATCCATCTTATCACAAGTAGCTGAACCTGACTGGACCAGATTAGATATTTAATTAAAGACCAAATTAGTAAAATGTATCCACATAACCTCGGTGGGTTTACAGAGAAATGATTCCTCTCTGTTGATTTAGGAGCTATTCATGACATTTTCAATGCACTCTTGTAAGCCAGAGCTCACAGTCTGAGAACACAAGTGTAAAAATAAACTTAAGAGTAGGTTTAGGTTTATCATGACAATGTGTTACTTGTCCCTCTCCATCACACATGGAGGCAGATTGATCCTCAGTCATAGAACAACAGGAAATCCATTTATTGCCCTGTGTGTGCATATGTTTGAGCCACTGTGTGTTTTTCAATATGGCTTTTGCTCCCTCCACTTTCCCAGAGGACTGTGGGGAATCGACACAGTGGTGGCACTTCTAAATGACTAACTCCCTGCAGACTGCTTCACCTTTTCGATCCACTCCCCATTGAGGAACAACGTTCTGAATCCAGTATTTTGCTGTTTTGTCCTTGCATGGATACATTTTACAGAAAGGCCTTTGTTTAATTACCTGTGGGATGGTGCTACCACCTGAACACAGACGACACTGTTGCCTCTCCTTGGGTCCTCTGGCTCTACTTCAGGCTTTTAACTTCAAGCGTTCTTGTAGAATGACTGTAAAAAAAAAAAAATCAACAAATCTTTTCCTCTCTCATTGTTGGATTCACTGAAATTTTCCATTCAGTACATTAATAAAATGCAAATAACTACTTGTACCAACTATTTTCTAAACCCTTTTTTAAGCTTGCATAATCCTTACATTCAATATGAAGGACAGGGGCAAACCATTATGCATTAAACTTTCTTAAGAACACCATGCATTTGTAACCATTGTAATATTTATAGAAAAGCACAGGGATGTAAAGAAGCTGGTCTAGTCAATAAGGATATAAATTGATGGAGGAGAACAGCATGAACGTCAATGGTGACTCACTAATCGTGAGACTTGAAATGTACATAGTGTCCACTTCTTTGAGTAATAGATTTTGCATCACTCACATGGGTCATGCAGGAACCTGAAACACTGCAGCCGACATACAATATTGTATGTTAATTAGGATCGTATGTTAGCAATGATATACAATAATATGTTAACCAATGTCGTGAAAAACAAGAACAAGGAAAAAGTGTACACAGTCCCAAAATAGTGTTTAACAGGTGCTGATTAAAAAGGAAGTATTCAAAGCAAACTATGACTCTATACACGATGTAATTCTCTCATAAAACCTTTAATTATTTGCTGGCTCTTTTCCAGGCCTAAGGCCTCCATTATAAAACAAAATGGTGCAACAGCCAATTATTGTGGGATTATTGCACAGTATGAGTTCAACTATTGCTATGAATGGCTTCCAAACAACACCTGTACAATTAATTTTGATAGGCACTCACATTACCGGTAGGAGTCGTATTTGTCCTTATACAACTCTGCAGATGTAGGACAAGGACACAGTAAATAGGACGTGCAGTAGGTTACAGGCTGATGCAACACACTGAGCGTTGCAGAAAGTAACACCCAAAGCATCCAACACAGGATATTAGATGTGGCACGCAGCCTTGTCAAGCCCTTGCATCTTCTCTTCACTGTACTGGACACAGTATACTGTAAATGATAATAAGGGACCTGTTGCGAGAACAGGGAAATAAAGCAGCAAGTACCAATAAAGTATAATTTTGTCTTTTTGTAGCCACTCATGTGTGTGTTTACGTATGAGTTATTGTATTTTTCATGAACAGCACCTATGTGTATTGACTAATTACATTTCCTCTTTTCATATGGTTATCCATGCTAGAAGGCAAATCAAACCTCCACTGTTACCTGTGAGGATTTGGGGATTTAGCTGCGATATTGTGCCTTGAAGATTAGCTTTTCTTCTCTGGATGTTTAAATATGAGAGTTAAAGCTCAGCTTATTGATCTGGGAGTTTGGGCTGGAGCGCGTGTAGCTTTACTGCATTCCCTTATATTTTACTTCATCTTGTCCCTTTGTGCCCTGGTGAGGTGTTGCAGGGCTGAGATGCACTCTTGCATCATATTCTGAAATGTATTGATGCACATTATTATACACGTGCGCTTGTACATACATCGACGCTAAAAGCATACAGACACACACAAGACGCCTTTCAGATACAGAACTCGAGCTGAGTGAATGCTCTCCTTTCCTCTTTGTTGTTCAATCATTGCTGTCCCACCACACACAGACAGACACGCACATGCATGCGCACACATTCATAGAGAATTTTTGTACAAAGAATGAAGGCAATGATGTGGAGTCAAGAAGTGCGATATGGATTCAGAGAGCAAGCAAGAAAGTGTGCGTGTGTGTTTTGACGTGCACGTGTGTGTGCATGAGTGTGTACGTGGGTGCGTTGGTGAGCGTGTGCATCAGTATGACAGCTTTCAGAGCAGCACTTCTTGGCCAGCTGATTCTCTCCCATCTGAGATCCTGAGTGAGGATTATAAAACCAATCAGCAGACGGTGATTGCTGCAGCCAGCCTGTGATTGGATCACAACCCAGCCGCTGCCATCAGCTCTGCAAAGAGAAAGAATGAGAGAAGAGGAGAACGAGACGCCGGGAAAAGAAAGAAATGAGAAAAGAGATAAATAAAGAGAGTCGTCAGACGGGAGCCCGGCGGTGGAAGAGAAACAGAGACGACGAGAAAGAGAGAGAGAACATGAGATCAAGATCATATTTCCCATCAGCCTTTGCTCTTCAAGTCATATTTACTACCACCAGCACACACAACAGATTTGCTGTGTGTGATGCCTGTGTTGGTTACCTATCATGTGGACCACGTTTAATCTCCTCGCTCCGCTCTCCAGCTAAAAAATGATCCACTGTATCCGAATAGTGCGCAGTTCTGCTCCACCTCCTAAATCACTTGTGCAGGGTTTCCACAGCTCAGTGTACGTCCTTGTTATTCAAGTATATTAAATAAAAAGACTCACTTAAAGGAAAATAAAGCAGCACATAAAAGGCCCAAGCCTGACAGCTCTTTCCACTCACATTAGGGCTTAAGTGATGAAGTGATGTCCTTTTATTCATCTGTTTTTCTGTGTTTGTTAATGCAGGGATGTTATGTTAGTTTTGTGGCTCCTGCCTCACAGCAACAAGGCTTTAATATAAGCACGGCCATTTCTTTGTGTTTGCATGCTCTTTCTTTTTTCTTTTTTCTTTTTTTTTATGCCACAGCTCGAAAACAATGTAGTCCAGATGAGCTGATCTCTGCAAATGGCTCCCAGGTGGGAATGTGACCACGTTGCTCTGTCTTTGTTTGTCTGTGTCTCAGTCCTGTGATAGACTGGAGACCTGTCCAGGTTATTTTCTTGCCTTTCATCTGATACACGCTGGGATACACTCCAGCACAGTGGTGGTAAATTAGTATCGCCGTACTGCAGTTGTGACCCCCCACAGTCCTTTGGAAAATTTGGGGGGGGAGCAAAGCTATTGTGGAAATTACATGAATAAAATGATCTGGGGAAGATTTCTTTCATCTCTGCTCTTCAGCCGTGACAACATGGGACGACGAGCTCCTTTACAAAGTAGCAATAACAACGTAATTAAATTAATTGGCTCAACCTGTGTGATGATACAGGTAACTGGAGAAAGAAGAAGAGAAAGTTGGAGTTTGTGTTACTCCAACAGTCCTGTTCTTGCCTTTATCCAACAGACATAACCTCACTGCTTTATGATCACATTTAAAGCTCTCCAGTGACAAAACACTGCAGGGCTTTTATTGTGAGCAGCAACAGGAAGTGTTGATTTCCCGGCACTCTGTTGCTCAGTGTTCAACACGTCATCGAGATGAGTCTAAAGTTTTGCTGTGTTTACTTTACGTGAAAAGTCACTCACTCCATGCTCATATAAAGCGTTTTGTCCAAAGTTGTTTCTGGCACAGTGTGACACAAACACCTCTGTATGGCGGAAATTGCCATAGGTGTGATAATGCTCTAGACAAGTGGGCAGCAGTTTTGTACTGAAGGAGATGGCAAGAAAGAACATGAACATGACTGTCAGATGGATGTGGAGACACTTGTATTGATGTGTTTGTGCTATGTGTGCGATAGATAAGCAGCATGGTTTGATCTAAATGGGAGTTTGGCTTGTTGTTGTTGTTGTATACAGCTAATTAGTATTAAAGCTTAAAGCTGTAAATAATCATTTTTATCTAATCATCAGTGCATTTTAATGACATTTATTTAAAAAAGAAATCAGCCATCGAGTTGTCTCTGTTCAGAATTTAATTGTAGGTTGTAAAGTTTTCATAAATATGTAATCACGATACATTGTGTAACAGCCAATCAGCTCAATATATTATTTTTATAATGGTCTACACTGTGCATAATAGGATGAGTGTATGTGTGTGTGTGTGTGTGTGTGTGTTGACGTAATGAATGTGTGCATCTGCGATATAATGTTAGCAGGTGTTCGCTCACTGTGTTTGCTGGCAGGTTTGTTTAGCCGGCTTCCCATGGGGCTTGACGTGACCTGGGGCATCTGTTGCCCCCCTGCCCATTTTCTGCCCTTCAGCGCCCTCTTTTATCTGTGCCCATGACCTGCTGCCACCACACACACACACATACACACACTGTACATACATAAGCCCAGATTCGTCGAGTTTGGACCTGTGAAGAAAAACAACAGATGTGGAGTCAAACAATGAGAATGCAAGAGGTGATTATTTTAGGTGCATCATAAAATGAACTTTGCCATATCTGCATTTTGCATGAAAGTTTAAAGAGTGAAGGGAGATGTGAACATAATATTAAAGTTGCTATAGATTAGACAGAGTTGATTGTGGGCGCACTTCTGTGGAGGACAGTGAGAAAGAGAGAGGTGATGAGGGCTAGGAGAAGTGAGAAGGAGGTGAACAGGGGCATATTAGCACAGCTGGGCCCAGGAGGGACATCTGTACTAATGTTGGCCTTGTATCTGTTTATTTGTATTCAGGTTACAGCATACAAATACTCACCTGTTTAATATGGGCAACATCAGACGGGGTGGGCCAGGGACAATGTCATACAGTTAACACAAACTTTAAGGACACACATAATAGATTAGAGTGAATTGCTTGCGAGATCAGGATGAACCCCCAAGTAATTGATAAGCTTTAATGCAATGTAAAATTGCTCTAATCTTTTGTTGTAGTACTGCAGGTCCTGACACCAGCGACAAGAATAATTCAAAAACAGAGACAGATCGGAGACAGATGCATTTTGAGATATACAGGATGAATGCCATTTATTAGAATTAACCACCCGCGCTGATCTATTGCATTTACTTATCCTGAATAACCTGTTCTTCATGCGCTGAAGCAGATATAACACCATCTTAGTTTAGCATGTTAACATTTGCTAATGAGAAGTAAAGAAAAAGTACAGCTGAGTTTGAATGAAATATCATTAGTTTTGGAGGCACTTGCTCAGAAACCAAAGTATATAATGAATATTTGACTTACTAGATGAAAATTGAGGAAGTTACTAAAGTTATTAGACTTAATATTGAAATGTGCATGAATATCTGAACCACATTTCATGACAATCTATACCCTATAGTTATTGAGATATTTCAGTCTGGACCAAAGCGGTGACGCGTCTGAAATCACCACATAGATATCAATCATCAGTTTGTGTTGTTGTTGACAGAGAATTGTTAAGCCATAGTGTGTATGTGTGTGTGTGTGTGTGTGTGAGTGTGGGTGTGAGGGATCAAACTGTATGCATTGGTAGAAAATAACCTCAGTCTTGCTCAGATATCACCTCAGAAATAATGGTATTGTTGCACCTCTGTCTAAACCATCACAGAGCTCCTTGGGGCATAACAATGATATCAAATCCTGTGTTACAATCTCGATCATCACAAATCCGCTTGATAAGTCATTCAGCATCTGGACGGCGGCTGGATGTTGGATTTTGGAAAGAGCCTCACTCCTTTTTGCTTTAGGTTTTGAAGGCCGTCATTGTGCTGCCCACATGAACAGTGTTGTGTGTGTGTGGCTATATATCTTCAGCCAGCTCCTCTGAGTCCTCCAGACATACAGTAAGTCACCTATTCACCAGTCAGCGTTAAGAATAGCTATTCCCCAGGATCGCTATTCAGCAGTGTTCAGAGCAGGTGGGGAGTTTGAAGGAAAAGAGATTAGCTATTTCTACTCCACAAAATGATTTATGCCCAGACTTTTATCAGGAAGCTTCTTCCCCCCTGCAAAGATCATTTCCCCTGACTTCACCTCACAACGGGAACTATTTTAAGCATTGGCTCATTAATACAGAGTGATTGGATTCATTGTTCTGCAATCCTGATGGATGTTCTCTGAAGTTTTCTCTCTCTCAACTCCCACCTCAATCCCCTCTTCAATCTTCGGGGTGAATTTCCTCCCAAGAATGCGGCCCCATTGTCTTCTGAACGTTAGATAAATCAGTTGCCAATGCCTTTTGTGGCTTCAGTTCATTTAAATGAAATTGCATTAGCCTCACTCCATCAAACAATTCATAATGACAGCAGTTCTACCTTAAATCTCTGTAGACCTTTATACGTTTTAACAACCATTGAGGACACACTCAGCTTAAGGTCTCGGAGTTTATGCTCCGTTTCCACAGCGTATTCAAATGTATCCTGAGTGAAACATCAAATGCATTGGCAAGCTTTAATTTATCAAGCTCACTCTGTCTCTTATTGTGAAACTCATCATGTACAAGATGATGCAGGAGGCGGTTTTTATTCAACTGTGTGTTTGTAAGAGTGACATTAGCCTTTTAATGCACTATCCTCACTCCGCAAATGTGTCTCCTTGAGTAAAAATTTGTTAATAGTCATTAGTCCAAACATTTTCCATCTTTTAAATATCCTTTTTTGGGGGGCTGGCACAAGAAAAAAAAAAGTGTAGTCAAGCAACGTAAGGCACCACACAAACAGAATGAACAGGAACTGAAAACATCTTTCGTAAAATGGGATTTTCTTTGTTCCATAGAAAACATGAAACTGTGACCTTTTACACATTTGGCGAAGTTGTGAGTGTTTGGTCCGAACGGGGATGGCATTAGTCTTCAGCACATTTACTGTCACCTTGTGCATTGTGAGTGCTTTTAAAGTGCATGCTGTCTTCTATATTCAAGCAACATGACCCATTCACACAGCATTGTATCAGCTGTGCGGGCTATTTTAACTCCAGGATGGTTGACTTTGACAGCGGGGTTGTGTATAGATGGCACTGCTTGAATTGGGCTCTATAGGAACGAGCGTGTTGCCACTCCGCCTGCTGTGTGTTCTGCTGCAGTAAGTCTGCTCTGGGTGCTATAGGAGGGTCGACTGCTATTTATACTGTACCTCCACTGCAGTGGCACTCCTCTCCCTCTGCTCTCCTGTTCACAGAGGAGAGGAGACGAGAGGAGATTTTGAAGCTACAAAAAAGTTTTTATTCTCTTCTGATATGAAGCGCCGACTCTATTTATGTGTAACAAGTCAAAGTTTTCTTTTCCACCACAGTTTCGTGTTCCTGTCTGTGGAGGAACCCGCTGAAATTGGAACGATGTCAAAGTAAATTTGTCCATTGAAAATCCATAATCATAATCATCAAAAACAACACTGTCATTGCCTTCAACATTATTTCCACTGCAAAATCTGAATAAAATGTTTTAGTAAAATTATTTCAAGTTGAAGGCCAGGCACTTGATTTGGATCCAGGCTGTGGAAATCAAGTTCCAAATAATTCAAAAAAACAAGTTGACCCAAATATATTGCTAATTTAATTTGCCAGGGAAAAAAATGCATGTGTGCTTAATCTAACTAGGCTAAACTGATCAGAGCGATGCCTCTCCTAGGTTTTTATCCTAACACTTGTGAGAACATTATGCGCATCGACGTCTACGTCTGCCCGTATCTGTGTCACTTTACAATACTGAATGCTTGGTTTCAACCATAATGAAGCTTTTAAGTAGCGGTATGAGAAGTGGACAGGGTGTTAAGTACATGGACCGGCAGGGAAATCAGCTGTCAGCGGCCAGATACTTCCGTTCTTCTCATTAATTACTTTTGGGGAAAGAGAGGTGGAGGACAAATGAGTATTGATTGTGGTGGGCCAGTATAGGGCCGGTTTCGCTGGCCTTTCCCACATGTCATTGCTTCTCCACATCCCCATTAAGTGGGAACAAGAGGGATCAGTGGCAAGCTGAGACCCTATTAAAGACGGGACCTCAGGAGTGTCAGACAGGCGAGCTAACACACAAACCTCCAGACAGAGAAGACAACACTTCTTCCTTTCGCTTCGTATCTGTCTGTCTGTCTTTTAAGAAGAAGACAAAGGCTTAAATGCTGCAGAGTGTTTGCAAGTCAAAGACCAACCAAAGTCAGACAATGTTTTTTTTTGATTGGTCTGTTTTTTTCTTGTTGTTTTTGGGACTTACCCATCCTAGTCTGCTCTCCCACCACAAACCAAAGCCACAGAAAACAACTCGCAGAAAGGTTCCTCGTTTCCACTCCGCTTCTCCGATGCTTGCTTTTGTTGCGTGACTGATGATTTTAATTACCTGTTAACTCCCTGTACTCAGCAGATACACATGATAAATGGCCCGGGTGACTGTTGTAGCCACCATCTGGATGGGGCAAAGGAGTCTTAAGTAGCTTTTCCCCACTGTCATACTAAAGACAGCCACCACAGCGGGGAGGGATTGCAGGTGTACCGAGGGAGAACAAGAAACCGTCCCAGTTTAGATCCGGTTGACAGCTATTTAGTGTCACAGGGGTCACATCCATTTTTCCTTTCTGAGACTGCAGGCAGCAACAATTTGCCTGTAGAAAAAAAAAATAGAAGCCCATATCACCACAGTGGGGAGAGAGATTGCTGTAGACGATTGGCCAGCAAATTGCAGCACTTTATATGGAGATTGTAGCGAAGGAGATGGAGCAAGGAATGTGAAGCTCCTGTAGGTACACAGTGCAATAGATTCAGAAAAGTACCCATGCACAGGTGCGATGCGAAGACCAAGTCTGAAGCACCTGAAAGTTCTCGAAGTAAATTTGGACGAAAGTGGAAGCTTCGCAGGAATCTCTTGGGAAAATGGATAGAAACCCTGTGCAGGAAATGGAGGCTCGTATCTAATATCTTATATTTGCTTTCCGACACTATGAGTCCAACATCCTTTTGTCCACATGCTTAGTTCATCTGTACCCAACACGAGCCACTTTACATGCATTGTTAATTCAGGACAGGAATCGAATCCAAGCTAATTTCTCACCTGTATTTTTCTTCTTGGAAAAGAATCGAAGGTCACGCTGTCCTCTTCTTCTTTTTGTTGCCGTTCTGGCCACAGATTCACAAAGCTGGCGATGCCGCTTCCACTCCTGTGTGCAGGGGCATTCAATTAAAATTCAAAGAGGTCATTTAGAGAAAAAATGTATTCAAGCAAAGGCCCAGAACATCATAATGTCTAACTTGCATTATGGTTCAGTTCTATTTAAAATATTTTATTTTCTGTGCCTTTAGATTTGACTAAGTGCGTTTGCACAAAAGATGCTCTGTGCTTTGTCTCACACAGGCACATTGCCGCTTTTAATAATCACAATATATGAGATATACTGGCTTTGAACTGCCCGTGGGAAGAACTTGTAAGAGTCTGTCCATTCTTGATTAAAAGCTCTAGCTCTGTCTACTTTTCACTTTTTAGAGAAATTATTTTTCCTGACTCATTTATTTCTCTCATCCAGTGTTGCCAGATCTCGTGAGAGAAATAAGAAACCAGGTCTATAAAAACAAGCCAAAAAGAAGCAGCTTGGCTCTCAAAAAACGCAACTAAACATACTCTAACTTGTAATACTGGTTTGGGAACTGAATCATTCAGGGTTTGATTGATGCTACTAACAACAATATATGGGTTATGGGTTAAGAGGGTGTTATGTGGTTTCCTCTGTTTGTACTTTTGTACAGCCAGGCTAGCTGTTTCCATCTGCTTCCAGTCTTTATGCTAAGCTAAGATAAAAACCTTCTGACTCCAGCTTCACATTTAATACACATGAAAGTCAATCTTCTTATGTAATTCCCAACAAAAAAAACCCTGAAAATAGCAAAACCGTCTCCTGAACACATACCTAGACAGTCTTTGATCCTTAGATGAATAACACAGAGGTCATTGGTAACGAGGCAACAGTTTCATTGATGCTGTGCTTGATTGACCTGAGCCGAGCAATCATTTATTTAAGGTGGCCGTCAACTCCTAATTAGACCATTTAACAGTTTATCTGACTGTTGTCGGGTCTCTGAGGCGAGGTCTGTGTGTTTATACTTGGAGTTCATGGCAGAGAGCAGATGACCCACGGTGTAATGGGAATGACCTCCAGCATTAATGAAGGGTAATGATGATAGTCCCCAAAGCCGACCTCGTGTCACTTCAGCTTTGTCTCGTGGTTTGTAAAAGCAGCACACACAAAACCGCAGTTACACACACACACACACACACACACACACAGAGACATTACAGATTGTACAAATGTGACATTGCTCCTGCTGATTACTTGAGGTCCCCGTGGTAACGTTGGAGACAACTCCAATTCGTTCATTCACTCCCTCAGTTCCCTGAAGCGACGATGAAGTGCTTCTGAAGCGCGTCACGTACTTGGCGATGGCATGCAGCGCTCAGAATCGAGTTAAATGCTATTGAATTGAGCTAATTTGAATCCAATCGAATCGAATTCCGGGTGAATTGAATATTTGTATCGTGTGTGCACATGCTTGTTCCCGCAGATCTTTTCATTCTATTCAGCCATGAAGATGCCCGCTGAAAGACCAATTTGGCTCGACCCCGCAAGGCAAACACGACCAGACACCTCGAAAGGAGACAGACGTATCAATATGACAGTTGTAAACAAGGGCACCTATACGCGTGTTTGTCTCTCATCTTTTCCATCGGCACCGAATCACTGGTGTGAGGACATCGTTTAAGCTCTCGCACGGCATCAATACTGGCTCTATTGATTTTTTTTTAAACAGTTAATGGAAGCCTTTAGGGCAGGAAAGCTAATTAAAATCATATGCAGGTCAAGCTCATTTAAAGACTCCCCATTAGTTTATGTTGAGCTTAACCACGCTTGACTGGAAAATCCATCCATCGGGCATCGTAATTGACTGGTGTTTCTAATGGCTTTCCAATGCTCCTGCATCTCGGAGAAAGGGGGTGAGTTCCTCTGGCAGATTTCATGCTGTAGCTCTAATAACCCACATACAGAATCATTAAAGACGGTCGCCGTGTGTCCTGTGTCCTCGAAGTATCTCGCCTGGAGGCAGCGATGTGTTTCATACGCCACCCTTTGGAAGTAAACAACACGCACCCACTGTGCACACGGAGGCAGACAAAACACTGTAGTGTCTCCTGCTTTCCAACTTGTGTCGAAGTGGAATTGTTGTGTTCTGAATTTTGATGGGAGCACATGACATCTATGATTCAGTGTCTTGAGTGTAAGTATCCACTTAGATGATGTGATCTAAAAATGTCTCAGTTCAGGTTTTGGGCTTCTCTTCCTTAAACTCTGATTATGCAAATGTATGTTACATTATATCTGGACAACGTTGACTCAATTCAGTGCACAATGTATTTAATGCTGATTCTAGTCTAAAAGCCTGCTACATACTCCTCCCATCCATTGTGCAAAATAACCCAGAATGCATCTTGATCAAGAAAATCAGCCAGAGGTCATTAAGAAGGATTAAACCAAAATCAAATCAAATGTTTGTGTGTAACAGGGACTTTCTTTTCCCTTCATAAAGACTGTAGCTGGAAAAATATACCATATGTTTTTTTAGGTTTGTGAAGAATGTCTCAATTAGAGCAACCGTGGCTTTGTTATGATTGTTGTGGGAAGGAATTTCTGAGTGTTGTGTCAGGTTGAGTTCTGTCCTGCCTGACATTCAAGCAGAGCTGCCACATTTCTACTGGCTATTATTTTCTGCCAGCCAGACAGTGGTCCTGCTTCTCCAGCAAACATTGTTTTTACACATGTCAGCTCTCCACTGTTTGTGTGTGCGGGCACGTCTTGTGTGCATGCGCTTCCTGCAAACTGCGCTCTCTTGTTTGTTTTGCCCAACTCGTGTGAGTGTGCATTTTGCAGTGCCTTGCGGTGGGAGGCTGATTTGAATCTGTGAGTCAGAGGGAGATTGTATTTAGGCTGTGTTTATTGTTCCCTATCAGGGGGCAATATGCTAACAGCAGATGCCAACCATCTTGCTGTGTCTTAGTTTGATGCCTCCGCTGCATGACTCTAGCCGCAAACCACGCCGCCCTGCCACCACTGTTGTACCCAGCTGGCATAAGTAGCACAAGAAACCCAGCAACATTGCAGCTTCAACAGAGTGGTTCATTAGACGGCGTTAGATCAGATAAAATCCCCCTGAGATGAATTTTCTCTGCCACTGAGGATGTACGCAGCAGAGGATATGAGCACGCTCTGAGTGAAACGCTCATATGAGAGGTTATATGTAATAATAACACCTAATAAGATGTCAGCCACGTCGGCTTATTGTATTGCTGGAAAAAAAAGAGGGTTTATTTTCTACCCCAGCCGCTCCATACTCTCTGTTTAAGACAAAAAAAACATGCACACACATGCACTCACATACCCCATCATATACATGTATGCACACACACACCGTGCCCTTTGAGCTCGCTGATTATGCTAATATTATTTGCCGTTTTCACTCACGCATGATATTATGTTGTTCTATTTTTTGCTAGCGTTTCAGACAACCTACCAGATTTTAAATTGCTATTAAGTTGGAGGTTATTGAGGAGAAGCCAAGCATTAAAATGCATTTGAAGTAAAAGTGACTGTTGCTCTAAACTAGACGCTGCTTGGTACGCCTAACCCCTCCAGCCCTATTTCACCGGTCACCAACATTTAATCCAGTGAAATTACTGACCTGAGTTGTTGGCTGGTTGATTAACTGCATGTTTTAGTCATTTGTAATCATGAGTTTGTCGCATAAATAATGGCCAGCATGTTTGTGAAGTGTTTCTGAAAGTTGTCTTTATAGATGTCCCTCTTTAACAAACACTCATTTTACAATACAATCACAATAGTCACTTGAGATTATTTGAGTTTTGTTCTTATAAAATTAGAACCACAGCACCAAGGGAGGCAAATGAACTCTTCCCGCCTCAGCTTTTATCCACAGAATTTCTCTTCTTTTCCTCAATTCCTTTTTAAGTCCCCACTCCCCAATATACTGATAATTAATTTCTTCCATCTTTGAGCGAGGAGGGAGATTTGGAGATGTGCTGTGAGGACAGAGTTAAAACCACGTGTGAGGATATGAAGAGATAAAGCCAACAACAGATGGAGAGCAAATAGACTAGAGGAGGCAGGTGGTGAAGAAAAGCGAGAAGCGAGTAAGAGAGGGATGAAGGGAACAGAGGTGTTCACTTTTAGCTCCGTCTGTCAGATTAGTAGCAGTAGGTCTCTGGCTAACAAGCTCAAACCCCTGCAGCCCACAGCTCTCATCTTATCTAACCTCCAAACCCCAACCACAAGACTTCCCTCCATAACCCCCAAACCCAAAAACCTTCATCCCTGATCCCTCCACCCAAAGCCTCCCCCTAACACTCAGACAAAATGAGGACTGCAAACAGCTTCCTCAGACACACTATAGCTGAATAATTGAAAAAAAAAAAAATAATGTCAGTGTCATCATTTCATTTCGAATACACACGAGAAAACTGTGCCTACATTTTAAATCCACATAATGAGTCAGCTCTGTAACATTAGATGATATAATATATAATAATGACTCTCAGGGCAGTTACATCTGCTGACCTCTCTTGGGAGCTCCGTGCAATTATTTACCCAGCAGAAATTCATAGAGCAAAGCTAATGCAATTCTGTCCAAGAAAAGAAGATGGAGCTTCCTCAACTTTATTTTCAATTAAAACTGGATGATCTCATGGCTGAAGGGAATAGCTGTGTGGTGTGTTTTTCCCCCCCGTAACTTGAAAAGCCTCTTTTGAAAAAGAGTAATTGAGTGTGAGCATGGATGTGTGATAATTATTGCCGACAAGGTGGACAGGTGTTAATCTACTGTGCGTGTCTCATGGGTGTAAATGCACATACACACGTTGTCAACCTTTGGATTTCTTCTAGCACCACATACCGTCATCGTATACTGGCTGCATAGGAAAACTCTTCACTCTGTATTCAGCACTCATTTTATCAAACCGACTGCTTGCTGGGGTCAACTGGTTCCCCTGACATAAACAAGGCTAAGAGAATAAGAGTCTAGTTATGCTAAATGGTAACAATAAATGCTGATATTTAGCAGCTGGAAAATGGTCATCATCTTAACTGCACCTGAAGTGAATGGGAATATCATTGGTGTTATTTCGAGTATTGCACCAAAAGGGAGCAACATGCTACATTAACTCACATTAACTCATCGCATTACAACTTAATTTCAGTGTCATCCATTATTCATGCACCAGGCAGCGACTGGCACCATAAACAACACAGTTAAGGGCCAGTGCACAAATGGTTTACAGACCTCATCATCTGACTGACCTCTTAACCTTTAAATGTCTGTATCTTTAGAATTAGATAAACCATTTTTTTCCAATTGTGTACAATGTGATATAAATATACTTCTGCTTGTTATTTGTACTTCAACTAAAGGTCTCACTTCAATTTAAGTCGTCATTCAACTAATTCAAAGTTTTCTTCCAACTAAATATATTTTGTCAACAAAATATACGACTCACCGAATGCAAGTAAGTTTGACTACGCCTTGTGAGTCACCTTGAAACTGCAGAGCTACAACGAGCACACACTTGAAAAACACATTTTTCCTGCAGCTGTAGGCAGGTGTTCAGTCTTTCCCATATAGAATATGTAGTTATTATTTCTTCCTTAAAGTCCCTGTGGAAAAGCAGCTAGGAGGTAGAACGACTGGAGGGGAATGTTGAAATCATGTACAATCAGTCAGCTTTTGAATTAAATCTGTTTTTACCGCTCAGTGCTGTTTATGTTTGTGCTGCATTAACTGTATTAATTTCACTCACTTCTTTCATCTAGATGCTCACCAAAGATGGCTGGACTCATTAATTTCTTGCGGTTCAAGTGAAGACATTGAAGCTTATATCTGTGTATTTTGTGTTCAAACCAGGTCCGTCTCTGATTGGGGCTCTGAAGAAGGACTGGGCCTCTCCGAACAGCATCGCTCTCTCCTGGCAGCAGCCCGAACAAACAGCACTCCCCATCATCGACTACGAGATCAAGTATTATGAGAAGGTACAGTTACTTCTGCTTATGTCCAGGCTAAAATTAGAGGTAGTACCTCGGTATAGAACGACATTTTGATGACGAAATTATAATCCTTTTTGAGATCAGAGACTTGAAGAGAAAAATTTGGATCATGCCAGAATGTAAAATTTAATAAAGGGCCTCCATTTATTTGTTTCATTATTTATAAGAAAAGCAACAGGAAAGTCTTTAACTTGACATCCTGGCATTTAAATATAGTCCATTGATTAAACAGTCACATATAACACTGTTGACCTGGGACTATTTCCTGCTAAGTCACCCACGATATTGATGTAAATAAAGGTGAGTGGTGCGTGAAAAATTAAACTCGTGCTCTACAACACGGCATCAGTAGAGATTGCATTAATTACACGCATATTGCAAATTGAAAGTAATGTGCATATAGGTGAATCTGGCCATCAGTGACTTGATCATTTTGGTGTGAAACCTTGTCTGAATTAAAATGAGATGAGTTTGATCGTCCTCCGCTCTCTCCCACAGGAACACGAGCAGCTGAGCTACTCGTCGACGCGCACCAAGGCTCCCAGCGTGATCATCTCAGGTTTAAAACCAGCGACCTGGTACGTCTTCAGTGTGCGCACCCGCACGCCTGCCGGATACAGTTCCTACTCCCCGAAATATGAATACGAAACAACAGGAGACTGTGAGTATCTGAGGCCATCTGCAGCTCTTGTTTCTGGGGAGCGATACATCTGTCTGTGTGTGAGTGTGTGTGTGTGTGTGTTTGTGCTTCTGCTGATGACACAGCAAAATGACGAGATAAAAGAAAATCCTCTAATCCTCCTCGCTGCGACTAACCCCTGCAAACCATGAGGATAAAGTTAGGACTTGATGTAAGTCTAAAGGTTAAAAGTGCATGGCAGTAAGTTTCAAGGTGAAGTATGCAGAGATCATGTAAAGTGATGGCAGCAAACAAAACATCTCCTTCTTCATGTCAGTTTGGGATGAGGCTGGTGAAAAGGGTGAGCCGAACATTATTAGTTTGCATGAACCGAGCTCCAGCAGACTCAAATTCAATCAATAAATTTATGGGCTGTATCAAGGCCAGTTAAGACCTTTCCTTCCTTTGCATGAAAATGATAAAAAAGAATTCTCATTTAGGCCAAAAAACTTGAACAAACACTGAGCTTTAACTTTATATCTGATTAATGTAGTCATTAGCTGTCCAAACGTAATTAAAATGTATGTTTCATATGTTTTTTTTAAGTTTGTGTTTTCTCATCTCCAAGTCAGTACAGTCACAGATAGAAGATGTTGGCTGCCAGCAGCAGCAGTTCAGGGTCAGATGGAGTTCATGTAGCCCGGAGCAGCGCTCAGGGCCGTCAGCACCAGGGGCACAGCAGCAGATAATAAGCCTAATTATGAGCCAGCCGACAGCAGCTTCCAGAGCAGGAATCCAACCAGCAACTTTATATCAAGATCCTGGAACACGTTTGTAGGAAGGAAAAAGACAAACAATACAGAATTACATTTTCATGTTTCAACATTGCAGCAGATTTACTTTGTTTAACATCATGTTACTGTCTTTGAGTTAAGTTCATAACAGTATAAAAGCTGCATGTTCTTACTGTGTATTATATATATATATATATTTATGCACAGATATTCATAATACAGTATTAAAGGAGTGAGAACAACCAGGACTTGATATTTGAATGCATCATGAATGAATGATGTTGAGAAAAAACATATAAGACAATGAAATGGGTTAAAACATGGGAAAATATTGGCATTATTCCCTTTATATTATTGCATCATACATTATAACTATTCTTCTTGTGCTTGTCATGGACACATTTTTAAAAATATATTTGATGATATCAGCTTGTTTATGTTTCACATATTAGTCGCACATTTCAGTCCAGAACTTTTCCAAAATGTGTTAAAGCAAATACAAAATGATTGGATGAAGATTAGAAACCCTTGTATGTAAATCTTTGATTACAACTGATCTCATTGTTAAATGATTTCGCGATTACATTGCAGCCAGAACATTTGGCCTCCAGACAGTATGAATTTCAGATAGGACCCTTAAAGGTCAGGATATCAGCTGCAGTGGCAATTGAAAAAAGAAAAAAAAACATTAAATACAATCAACACAGGAGTCTGACAATGCAGCCTTGATGTTCTGAGTATTTTCACTGTTTTGTGTGCGTGCATGTGTGTGTGTGTGCGTGTGTGTGTGAGTAGTAGGTTTATTGCAAGTCTATTCATAAAACACAAAGGTCCAGCTGCCCTTTTATGTTGGGTCAGGTATTGTTGCGAGGTGATTTGGCTTCACAGTGGCCCTCTCCCTTCCAAAGCTGCAGAGCTTTGCTTTATCTGTGGATCAGACGGTGCTTGGCCAAGCCTTTGTACTGGCTGGCCTTTTATCTGAAAGAGAAAGCAGATTTGGACCCTGTCGCTCTCTCCCTCCCTGTCAGTCTGTCTTTCCGCCTGTCAGTCACTGTCTCACCCGTTCGTTCTTTCCATCCGTCTGTGTATTTGTCTGTCACTTCCGCCTCTCTGTTTCTCTGTTGTTTGTCTTTATCTCCCTCCTGTCATCCGTTTTCCTCATCCCTCACCTTGCATCTTTCATCCCGTCCTCTGCAGCCTCTCTCTCTCTCCCTCCCTCCACACATACACACACACCTCATTACAGCAGCATCAGTCCAACACATCTGCTTAGTTAGTGATGTGAAGAGTGTGTGAAGCTGACGGCCGGGAGAATTGTCTTGTGTGATCTGGCCGGCGACTCTCCCTCCCTCTGAGTGGTCTGTAATTACTTTTATCCAGACACACACACATACATTCTTGACAAACCACACACACACACACACACACACACACACATACATGCTCTTGACTTAACACCCACACACCCAAATACTTCATATACCCACATGAGCCTCACTCACCGGGCTGGCGACCACGCACCCTGATCTCCAATTCATATTCATTAAGCGTGAAATATTATAGAAATAAGTTTGGTAATAGCAATCATCTTTCAATTATCTCGGATTCGTTAGCCTTGTGACAAGACACAGAAAAGGGAAAATCATGAATATCAAATGGGACCAATTTAACCAAATGATCATAGACTAAATCACAATTTCATGAATGAATAATATTAATTAAACAGCAGCAGGCGTATGAATCATTCCAGTACGAAGGCTGACGGAGGGTTTTTTGCATCACAAAGAGCTGATCAAACATCTCTCTGTAATATCTGCCTATCAAGAAAATGTACATGATGTATGTATGGTGCAGTGATGGAGGTGAATATTGAAGATGATGAAATCTACTCTCTTCTCATTTTGTCCTGCCTCCCATCTGTCCCATTTCGCTCCTTTCTCTCCTTTTATCATCCTCACCTGCTCTTTCAAATTCTCATACTTTTCCTCTTCCCATTTCATTCTCCTGTTCTCATATTTTCCCACAATCCTCTGGTGCTTTTTCTTCCTTTCCACATCTTCTCTGTCTTTTCCCTCCTTCCCAACCATCCTCCACCCTCAGCATCAGACATCGCTTCAGACCAAGGCCAGGTGTTGGTCATCGTCACGGCAGCTGTTGGTGGCTTTACTCTCCTCGTCATCCTCACCCTCTTCCTCCTGATCACTGGCAGGTAAGAGCACTTCTCTACCCTTGATCTAAATGTATGCGAGGAGAGTGTCAACCTGCTACTTTTGTTTACTTTGTGGTGTGGTTTAAGGTTGAACTGATGTACTGTCTTACTCATACATTAAGTGTCACCTACTTCTGATATATTGGTGCAAATAATACAGATTCTTTTCTGACGACAACCTTGGACTTTCAGTTTTCCTGTAATGTCCCTGACTGATTGGCTGATTAGATCTGCTCTCAGGACTGTGTGGGTGTACAGACCTTTCTTTATTGACATTTCCATTCCTTCCTGTTAGTTTTGTTGCACCTGAAGAGCAGGTAGAGTTTTGTCCAGAGCCCTGTTCCACTTCACCTTTACAAGAGGTCTAATCAGCCAAAATAACACACATCTGTGTGGGTGAGCAGAGCATTTGTTGGTCCAAAAGTCCCCAAAATGTCAATAATTAGACCATGTAGTTCAGGTGAGACATGTTTTGCCTTGTTGTTAAAATCAACCTTTTTCAGAAACAGATAACTTTTTCTCCATGTTCTTGCTCTAGAATGGGAATATGTGTGTATTGTGTATTGGAGGATCAGTGGGCCATTTTCACGGCAGACATTTTGACTCATCATGGCAGGAAAAGCACAGATGCCATTACTGAAGGCTGTGATCCATTTAACTGTGACTGTGAGCCTTGTCGGTGAGCCAGCGTATACAGCACCTCTTGTTAGTAATATTAATTAGTGTGTGGATTTCCTGCAAAGTCATGTCAAGTCATGTCTGCTGTGAAAAAGGCCCTTTCAGTTGGAGCATAACTTCCTGTTTCTTCCTGCACCTACAGTACTGTATCAGCTTCATGCTGCTTGGCTTGGTGTCAATATTTCCTCTGTGTGTGACCTTACAGAGATGTTGAGTACATAAATGTGTGTGTGTGTGTGTGTGTGTGTGAAGGTGTTTTGTGTGTAATTCTCAGTCTCAACCCTGTAGTCAAATCACTTTTGAGCATCCTAGATTATTGATTAATCTAATAATGACTATGTTTTTTATAGTCCATCACATTAGACTCACTGCTATTGGCCCTTCTACCCAAAACAAGACACACCTGAACAAATATACGTCTGTAATACTTTTTGTTGTTGTTTTGTTATAGTGACTTGCAGGGGCCATGTTGAAGTCAATAGAACATATGTATGATTGCATTTAACAGAATATGATAACCACTGTCTGTCGCCAATTACACTAGATGACAATGGATCCATTAAACCTGCTTATGGCAGCTGCAGAAGAACTTAACATTGACATATCATCACCTTTGAAGGTGATATGGCCAACTTGTTATTTACGCATGGAGCAGTCATGGAGCATTCATTTAGGGGCTTTGTAAAGCAAATGTACAGTACGTCCAACTTTCACTCTCCTTTTAGCTAAAGGAAATTGCATTTGAGAATGATGTTGTAAGAGCAGTGAGAGTGAACGGAAATAGTAAAGTTGTTTGCCAGACAGATAAACAATGAACTGAAACTGACTATAAAGCTTCATGAAGCTGAACACTCAGGTGATAATTCGTGACTTAACAAGCGACTTCTTTTGTCGCATTGTTTTCATGTTGTCATTTGATACACTTTTATTATAAAAATAGCAACTATAACCACTTTAAAGACATGATGGTGCTAAGATGTTTCGACTGGTCCCAGTAACAGTTCAACATCTCTGTCAGTATTGCTTCAAGTGTTTCTCTTTGGTAAATCACAAATATGCTTCGAGTGTGTTTCGCATCGTCCCTGGGTGTCTTAAAGGACATTGTGAAGATTGGATTTTGGTTTGTTCAACACTGTCACTTTGGGGGCCGAAAACTCAAGTTTGCATAATTAAGACTTGTAGCCCTGGTAGAGATGAGGTGGGACGAGCAACAACAGCTGAGTGTGATTGTCTGAAACTCTTGTCAAATCCAGCAAATGCACTTTCACTCATGTCTGTATCAGTTGTCAAATAATTTTGATGAAACTATTTCTGGTTTCACTAAGAGGCACATTGTTGAGATTACTACACACTGGGCATAATGACGATGGAAAAAATCCTGATTATGTATGTTAACAGCAAAAGCTTATGTATCACTAAGCTGATTGTTGTATTTTAATATGGATCCATCCACACGTTCTACATCAATATTAGAAGATCAAAATTGTCAAGTTTACAACAAAATGACATTTTAAGGAGTAGAGGTATATATACACACAGTCCTGTCACTGTACCACTGCACAGTCCTGTTTTCACTGGTACAGCTACAGACGGTGACAAATGAAAGGAGAAACCAACATGAAGTGTCTCAGTAAGGTGTTGAGCCGCCACGTGCTGCCAGAACACATTGGTCCAAAATCTCCCACAGGTGTTCAATTGGGTCGAGATCCATAGCATATGATTCACATCATTTTCGTCCCATCACCTCTCTGTGAAATTGTCAGCCTGCTGTTCTGGCTGACACAATCTCATCATGTCCTGTATCACGTGAGGACGAGTGAGTGAGTTCACGTCCACCACAATTTCCAACCCTACTCACTGACGTCCTTCCCATAGATCTAAATGCAGATGTCACTTCAGTCACTGTTCGTATTAAAACACCAGCAATAGCCCGAAGCTCCTGCCATCTGTGCCCAACGATGAACCCTCTTTCAAAGCCACTTAGATCTTTTCCTCTTGATCTTGATACAAAATCAGAATGAACAGTGCCCACTCAGCACTTTCATACTTTTTTATACACAGAGCATGAGTGAATGTTTACAGTGCACCTGTGTGGAGGCTTGTTTATGTCTCTCCGCTCATCCATTCATATAGTTTTTCACAAGAGGATTTGTAATGCAGCATTAGAAAATATATTTAATTTTCTCAGACCATTAGAATTTGAACATAGTGATCTCTGACAACATGTCATTGAAATGCACCAGCTCTCATCACAGAGTAAGAACGATACAGTCCCAGGTGCTGACTGCATAAGTCAATCCAAAGTTTGGCCCTCAGTCTTGCTGGAGCCCATGAGAGGAACTGCACTTTAAAACACTTGCATATTCGTTTCAGCATTCTCTGCCAGAGAATTTCCACAAGTGAGCAGTGAACTTCACAGATATCAGATCAGTTTTATTATCAGGCAAGGAGCACTACCTCCCAGCGAAGTCAGTTATTTTTGGCACGATTTGAACGTCAGAGGAATTTTAAGTCCATCACCTTTAACAAAAATAAATAAGTAAATAAAGCAGTAGCTTCATTGCAGGAGCACTATTTTTCGTATTTTTATGATGTGATCTCGATGTGTGCCGGGTTTGTGTTCCTAGCTTATTTATTAAAAACTCACGCACACTCACCAGGCGCGAGTGCTGTATGGCAAGAGCCCTTTTAGACTCTTTGCGTTCTAGCACAAGAAGGACCTTTTTATTTTGTATTTTTTTTACCTGAATCCAGCTAAAAGCAGTTGCAGGAGTAGTTGGAGTGTTTTTTGACTTCATCATGATCTATCATATCTGTGATCCCTTTGCCCTGTGTAGGAGGGATTTTCACTCGCTTTCAGTTTGAAAAAAAAAAAAAAAAAAAAAAAAAAAAAGCTCCAAATGTACTTGAGCTGCCTGAGAAAGATGAGAGCTTTCAGTCGCGCAGCTCTCGTCGATGTAAGGTTGTACGACTCCAGCGAGGATATGAGAGGACCTGCCGTACGAGGAGCTTTAACACCTGGCTGCCCTAAAAGCTTCCTAAATTTACATCTATATTTGCATCATGCTAAATTTGAAGGAAACTTTTGCCAGAGCAAAGATGTCATATTTGCACAGATGTAACGGAGCCGTAGAGTTTTACTGTATATGTACTCTTCATTCTTGAATTCTGCACCTTTTTTTATCATTTTTTTCATATGTTCTTTAACCCGTCCTCTCTCCTGTGCCCTCCGTTGTTTCTGTGCCGCTGCGAGGTGGCTGCGAGGGGCGTCAGGGCAAGAGAGGAGTGGTTTGAATTACACTGATGCTTTGATTAGGGCTCTGGGCAAGGTTGTTTTTTTTTCCATGTGTGGGTGTGTAAAGTGCTTATGAATATGTACTGTAACAAAGCTCAACAGCCCAGAGAGCAGTGGAAGAAGCCAAGGTCTTTGTGTGTGTCTGCGTCTGTGTGTGCGGCCGCTTTTCAACATGAAAGCCAGCGAGACAGAGGGATAGGCGGATAAAGGGGATCAGAGGATAGGACTGGAAGAGACTGATAAAGGCGCATGCCACCATTTCTTTAATGAACAGCTTGACCCCATCAGCAGAGGTCAACAGTAGCTTTCCAAATCCCCTTCTTGTCCTCTCTGCCGGTGTCAGCCGCCATGTTATCGGCTCTGTCTATCAGTGTCCAGGATCCCACAGACTTCACTTAGCAGAAGCCCAAACTGGCAACCTGCGGATCGTAGCCCCTGACACCTGCTCTAATCTGGCAACCCGGATTATGTTAAGTCTTCAAAGAGGAGGAGGCTCACATGTGATCACATGAACCCACACACACGCACTCATACAAGCAAGCACTCACACACACTTCTTCCGCTGGGACGGTGTGAACATCTTCACTCCAAACTTATAAACTTATTCAATAGCAGCGTTATCACGTGATCGGAGTTTCATCTAATCACACTGGAGACTGAGGAAATTTATTCTTTAAGAAAATCTGTCATGGCGGGCGGGTGCGGACTCAAGCGCATCACACAATATACTGACTCAAAAAAATAGACTTTAATAAAAATGAAACGAAGCATTAACAAAAACTCACTTCAAGACAAGGACGTGGACGTGGACGTGAACATGAACGTGGTCGAGAACATGAAACATGACGTGACGTGAAACACAGATGAGTTGATGAGGTGGGTGTGGCTGTTAAGTGACATGATTAAGACAGGATGAGAGACAAGACACTGGACATAGAAAATGAGAAACAACAGAAACCAGAACACAGAACTAAACAATACATATGACTGAAAGGAAACTATGGCAAAACACATAATGGCATGACAGAAATTAAACTGAGAAAAAAGACAAAGTGATGGCCGGCAGGAATGTGACAGTGAAAACAAAGCATAAAACAAACAACATCTAAACCAAGACCAAGGTGCAAAACTGTGACATAAAACTGTGACAAAATCTGAATTCTCATGTGGATACTGATCAAACTCAAGCTGTGACAAAGAATCAAAAACTGAAAACTCTGGATTAATTTAAAACTTCTTTGTATTTATTTAAAGTTGCACTAACCAATAATTTTCTGAAAACAATGGATTTAATGACGCACATGTAATTCAGTGTCTCAATAACTAACCCACATTGGAAAGTTCATTAATTAAACCAGGGGGCAGAAAAAGTCTTAGGCAAGTTGCCAACAAAAATGTGACTAACTTGTTAGCAAACAGC
Source organism: Centropyge bicolor (assembly GCA_037975185.1). Taxonomy (NCBI): domain Eukaryota; kingdom Metazoa; phylum Chordata; class Actinopteri; family Pomacanthidae; genus Centropyge; species Centropyge bicolor. The sequence goes on along the minus strand of JBBMOC010000003.1, from coordinate 5,318,793 downwards.
TGCTTATTTATATGTAGACAGAGACCAGCGTTGACATGAATTTATAGTAGTGTTTCTTTCAGTTCATAAATGCAAGTCTAATATAATTTTTCATTGTGACTGTGTTGATTTCCAACTCCTGGAAAAAGTGTCTCTGTACCTTGTATTTCCTGTGTTGAATGTTTTTGCATTGGATGTAAAATTGAGGGCCGGAGAATCATCCAGTATGAACCTCATTCCTTATCAGAATTCATTTGTTGGAAATGGTTTGCAACAAGGGTTTAAAGTTAGTGATGAGTAAATGTGTGAACCAAAAGGTGAAAAGGTTCACAATTCTCTGTCATTTCAACTCTACAAGCAGCCGCTTAGGTATTTGATGCAGTGTTGCAGGTTTAACAATTGATATTTCTGTTCTTTGAATCTTAAAGTCAGATTGTACAGCCAGACTAGAAATTCTTTTGGATTTCATCTGTATTGTTTTCAGTTCAATGTATGAAAGAGCCCTGTGGCTTGTGTGTTATTATTCACCATCTGTGTGATGTACAGATTAGATTGTGATCAGAGTGTGGTGGTAGGGACAATGAGTGTGCTGAGGGAAAAAAACAGGCTGGTCTTTTTTTAAAATCATATAATGAAAAAAAAAATGTTTTATCTTCCTACAACAAAAAAACTGATGACACAGAGGCTCATGTTTCAACAAATCTGTGCAGATAGTTAATCATTGTTTTGAGGGAAAAGGACAAATTAGGAATTGATATTGTGTTAGTCTATGTAGGAAATATACGGTAAACATCTCCTTCTTGAGCTGAGAATAAAATGTCTTTCTGTCCATACACTGTCCTAAATCTTCACTAGGACTGTGTAGTTTGTGCCACATCTTTAGTCCCTCTTACTTGCTGCTTAGTTCTGAGTCTGTTGGGGATTATACTGATGTTGCAGTAGTGACCTTCTTCCAAAATGTCTCCTTCAGAATGTACAATGTCTTTGAACCACTTTGATTGTTTTTACCGTATAGCGACTGTGTCTCAGTATTATTAATGTATCAAGGCATTTGTCGATTAAGCTTCCTCTTCTGTCGCCTTTTGTTGTGTTGGGGCTCAGCTGTGGGAGGGATGGCTGTACTGCAGGGTGATAACTTATGAATTTGCACTGTAATAAATTAATCATTCTTACTATAATATTGAAAGCTGTAGTATGAAAAGTGACACTTAATAATTACATTTTGGCGTTAGTAATATTTATATTTTAGGCCCGATCAGATCCAGACCAGCAGTAAAATGTCAGTCCCGTCGTGTCCTGTGGGACTCGGGCCAAGATGCAGAGCTCTGTCCCTCGACTCTGCCAGCTTCATCTCCAGGAGGAGTGATAGCATCTCTCATCTGGACCTCAGTGGTGTGGAGGCGCAGGGCTGGGGGAGAGGTGGACTTGTCTGCAGCAGTGACAGTCAAGAGAAGACTGTCCTCTGAAGTGACATCTCTGTTTCTGTCTGTCTCTGTTGGGGGTTTGGGTCAAGCCTCTGGGCTCTGCTCTTCTACTTGCTGCCACTCCTTTGAAGATTCTTCCCGACATGCACTTCAATGCGTAAATGTGATGGAAACTTTAGGCGTCTGCCTCTTAACTGAATAAACACCCACAAATGAAAGACTTTTCAGTAAAAGTAACAATGGCAGTCTGTCTCGGACGTCCACTGAGAGATGTCAGTCAGACAGAGATCTGTGCTGCCAAATAGGATGTGACCTAGAACAGAACCCTGAGGGACCCCAGCAGTGTTCGGGAAAACAACCAGATGTCGAAGAGGTATTGAGGTGGATGAGGAAAGGGAGAAATGGACTGAAGCAGGTGGTTGGGCAGTGGGAAGTGACCGAGAATAGTACCTTGTTGGGATGGAGTGGTGTAAAGGAAGTTAGAGTAGGAGATGAAGAGGCATATGTAAGACAGGTGGTGTCAGCAGGTGGGTGAGGAAATGAGGATCTGCTTTTACAAAGTAGTTAACAAAATCACATCAAAAGGTTGTACAGAAGGTAGAAAACATTTTTGGGTCGATTTAGCTACAGACACAGAGGCAGAAAAGTGAAGAGATTGATAGGCAAGAAGATCCTCAAGGTGTTTGTATCTGCACTTTTCTTTCAGCTGCCTGTTGGGTTGTGTTGTCAGACAACCCCAGAGCTGGAGGGGGCGAGAGGCGAGAGGACAGAGAGAGTCCAGAGAAAAGGCCAAAGTAGAGAGGAGAGTGTTTGTGGTGGAGTCGGGAGGCATGATAGAGAAGGAGTCTGAGAGGACAGATGAGATGAGAGAAGAAGGAGACGAGGAGCTAAAAGTTGCAGCTGATAGTTTGAGAGAGGAGGATATGAAGAAGTGGTCAAAGAAATGAAGAGGAGACACAGAAAGGTCAGTGGTGGAGCAGCTCCTGGTGAATATAATGTCAAGTCAGTTACCAGCTTTGCGATTGAAGGAGGAGGGACAGAGCAAAAGAAGACAACAACTGAGATGTTAACCTCTCTGTCTGGATGTTGAAGTACTAGCAGGAGGTCATCTTCAAGGATGTTCAATATAAGGACATGTAATTCCTCCAAGACTACCCCAAGAGGACCCGGTGGGCGGTAGAGCACAACAATGTTTAATTCCATCGGGTGAGTTACAGACACAGCGTGAAATTCAAGAGAAGAAGGAGTGAAGTGTGGCAGGGGTAAAAAGAAATTTCTATGTAGGGAGATTAGCAAAGCATCGCCCCTCCTCTGCCAGCAGGTGTGGGTGTGTGGGTGAAGGCTGAGGAGAGAGCGGCAGGGAAGTGTCATCTGGTGTGAGAAAGTCCAGGGACCACAGGGAGGCAGAGGCAGGGAGGAAGTCGGTCTTCTGGGGAGTTGACTGGCAGTTCCACAGGCCCTCGATGACAAGATGTTGGATGTGTGTGGACGGGGAGGGGGAGACGAGATCGGAAAAATTACAGTGATGCCGTGACTGTAAAGTATCTACGAGAAGACTGACGGACAGGAATGGAAATTATACACACATGAGAGGAAAAAGATCAAAAAACGATAGTTGATATAACGATAGTGAAAAATGGGCATCCCAATTCTTTCCCACGAAGGACTCCTGCAAAAGTTAGTAGTAGTAAAATTTCTGTAAGACATCCAGCAGCAATAAAATAGAATCAAATGTTGTCACATTAACCAACATGCTGCAGAAGCATTAGGGTAAATACACATAGATATCAAAAGCAAATTCACCTGAATGATTGTCGATAACAGAAAATCAGTCTAAAACACCACGAAACATTGTGAATGAGCCACTTTCAAATTGTTAAGAAGGTTCTTTACATGTCAGATCAGTCAGTTGTAATTTGTTTGTTTGTTTGATGGTTTGCTTTTGAGAGCAGCTGAAAAAATGCCAGCCATCAAAAATGATCACAATTATCATTATTTTCATCCTCGCCGACTGCCAATAGCATTATTATCCAAAAAAAACACTTACAGCTGCAGCATTGTGAGCAAACGGGTCACAACCCCCAGATTTGTCATTGTCAAGTATTCATGTGTGATGTGGTGAAACAGGAATTATAAAATCTACATTCTATCTAATAAATGATGAAATGTGAGAAAATCTATTAGGGGATCCACTCGCGAGAAGTGGGAGCGAGCGTCCCTCGTGCTCACGGTCGTTAATTAAGCCCTCTGCTGCAAAATAAGTTTTCAAATTAATCAGGGACGCAGCCGGTGAGAGAAGTCAGAGCCTTTCTTCTTTCAGATTTTTATTTTCCGTCTCACTGCTCCTCTCCAGCCGACCCACCTCCACCTCTCCTTCATGAGCGCTGCAGGTCCAGGTTGTAGCAGTCCTGTCATGTTTGAATGACAGAAAACCATTACTTCAACACCAGGCCAGATGTTTGACTTGGATGGTGATTTTTCTCAGATTATTGTGTGTAATTACAGATTTATTTAATTAGAAATGTTCAGAATTTGCTTCTGTTGTATTTGGGGTTGTGACAGAATTAGAAACTTTGATTTAGTTGTAGCTTAGTCCATGGGTGACCCTTGTCAAATTGTGCCTTATTGTTCACAAAGATGTTCCAATATCACCATTAAAATATTGTTTCAGGAATTGAATTATAATTTAGTTGACGCTATAATGCCTGTATTTTCATGTAACTTAATGCTTTAAATGATTTTCAAAAAGAACGGTGGAGAAGGAAGTTATTTCTCTCTGCTAGTAGAATCATCTTGAGAGCAGTTCTGTGGATTGATTTAATCAGAGATTGGACTCAATTAACACACAATTATTGGTTACAACTGCGACCACAAATGAAGAACACCTCAAACCAAAAGATACTTAACAACAATTAATCATAAAATAGAGTTATGTCTCTTTTCTATAGTGTCAACAAAAACTCAACATATTAAGATTTGCAAATGACTCAACTTTCTCATTTTGCTGCATTGTCTATTTACTGTTGTGACTTTATGCAGCTTAAAACCCCTTTACACTGTATTTTACAGCATGTCAACATCTGACAAGCAATCTTTTATTCACATGACCGATTATTATCCTCTTTCAAGGCACATGTGGTGTCATAGAAAGGAGTCAGCTGTGGTGGATGGTTGGGTGATGTTCGACACAATCATGTTCTTTCACCGTGTTCAGGTAGTTTTTGTCACTGCTCTCATTGTCCCATGTGAGTCAGCATGTATCTGTGTCTGTAACACTGAGTGAGCAGGTAGTAGTTGGGTTTTTTGGAAGGCCTGTATTTGATATATTCTGCATGCCACACAGCCGGTTCTGACTGTTTTCATTTGCTTCAGCTGAGTCAAATTCCCGCCTGTACACTGCAGTTTTGCCACGAACCTGATTCTGGTTCTGTGTGTGATTCTGACAGAGTTCTTTGTGTTTTCTTCACTTCTTATTCCGGAGTAACATCCAAGCATCTATTTGGATAAATTCTTCCGTGGTCTTTTGCAGTTGCTGTCATCTAATCTCTCAGCTTTTCAGACTTTCTTGGCAGCGGCTTTTTATCAGTCGTTGGCTGTCTCTCGGTCTCTCTGTGCCCAGATAAAGTCTCACACAAACGCACAATCGCACACACACACGGGAGGACGAGGGAGTGTTTGCATGTGTGGATGCAAGTGTTCTTCCCTTCTATAGTAGTGCATTGAGAAAAAAAGATGTAATTGTCTCAGTTCTTTTAAGTTTCTTTTCCTATATTTTCTGGAGTGTTTTTGTCTCGGCACAGATCACCGATCACACACCACCTCCCTCTTCATTACTTTATCTGTAAACCATCGCTTCAAAGGCCAGACTCTTACTGCCTGTCAGCAACTTTCTTCAAACAATACGTTCCAATGATCAGTCAACCTTGCAGTATTATTTTGTTTTATTCCATTTCATTTTTGGCGCTTTAAGCTATAGTTTTTGTCTCTTTTCTGTGGTGTTGATCCTTTTTCAGTGGAGGATTTTTGTATTGTATATTATAAATAGACATTAGAGAGAATAGATATAAGAGATATTAATGCCTCTTTCTTTGTCTATCCTTACTGTCTGGTTTGCTTTTTCTCTCTTCCTCCCATCTATATTTACTGTACATTTCCACACCTCTCAGCAACCGCCTCTACTACAGCACCTATCTCATGCAGCTGTTGATGGAGCTGTTAATGTAAAAGTTAGCTGCCTCTGTTCCTTCAAATTAGTGTGTTTTTATGTGAGATTGTTAAAATACCGCTTTCCATTAGCACCGGGGTGTGTGTGCATGTATGTCTGGCTCTGCGTTGCAAAAGCACGAGAACAGACACAAAGACAAGCTGTCAACAGTTCTTTTAAAGAATCTTTCATTTTCACATCTTAATTGCGAGAAAAAGGTGTGGTAAAGCAGCTAAAACGCTCTTACAACAAATCAGGGCCTATATTTATTCTGCCTTTCCCGCAGCATCCTGACACACAGCCGAACTTTATGACCCGTATTATTGCCATGTCAAGCTGTTTACACAAGATGCTGGAATTTGGGCCAACAAGGGTGATAAGTAACCAGATAGTGGTTGTTTTAATAAGACCAATAATCAAGCATGATCTATTGAGAAGATGGAAAAAAAGGAATGAATATCACATGTGTCTCCTCTTAGTACAATACAACAGTTAAACTCATGTAACTATTGTGGTTATTGGGGTAATAAGTCATAAGCTGTTTATACCACATTTACACTAATAATAGTCCACTAGAGGTTCTGTGGGAATGAACTAAACCATGTGTAATTTTGAGGCTCTGTTATTGTTTAAAGCAAGACTATGTGAACTTTGAAAGAAGAAATCCCACAGTCATTCTGTTATAAATGCAAATTTGAAATGATAAGACATCTCCCTTTTTAGGTTGATGCACTCAGGACAGGACAACATGATGAGTGTCTTTCTGCAGAAATTAGCTGTTTTTGAAATGTCACTGAGATTTTGTTTCTAGAATGAGATTGCAGGTTTTCCAGAAATATGTTCCTACTTGAGCAAAGATGTTCACCTTTCTCATGCTGCTAATTTACTGTTGCTCAACTTATCTGCGGTATATAACATTTTTTGTTGTTTTTGTAATTCACTTCAATGTGAATTTGTGACGCTGCATGCAGAAGCTAATGTTATTGCATGTTTAAGGAAAATATTTTTAACTCTGTCCATCAATAAATGTGTTTTCCAGGTGTCAGTGGTACTTTAAGGCCAAGATGACTTCAGAGGAGAAAAGGAGGACCAATTATCAGAATGGACATGGTAAATCAATCAGCCTGCTTCTTCCTCGTTGTTGTTCTCTCACGGTGCTTCAAATTTTTGTGCTTCCATAAAAAGATTGAGTCAAGAATAATTAATTTCCATATTTATGGTAATGATGGCAGAGGGAGTCTGAATTTTACATTTTAATAAACATGTAAAACCTGCTTGGCACATTACATAATGTTAATGTTGAAAATTGCTTTTGCCAGAACGCCCAACCATTTGGTGAGAGAGTGCCAGGTTTTATTTTGTGGCATGTCTTTGGATGAAACAGGAAGTGAGAGATTGTGGACAGTGAATCCAAAGAGAAGACAGTGGCTCACACAGTGCACTGCTGTACGGATCGTTTCCCATGTGTTTGTGTGTGTATTCAAATTTTGCACTGGGATGACAGTCACCACCACAAACTTTTACAGAATGCAAAAACATGGCCTTGTCACAAACGCTGCCACGAAAAGAAGTAACAAATGTGGTATTTATAGTTTCAGGTATTAAGACGTCAGTTTAAAATTCTTGAAGTCACCACGCTCCTTCATCTTTCTGTCTCTCCTCCTCATATCTAACACTCCTCCTCACCTCCCTTTTTTCATTTGATGTTCTAAATAAGTTTTTTTTTTGGTGTTTTTTTATTAATCTGGTTACACAGCTGCATCCCCGAGCTGTCTGCTGCTGCACTCCTGTCCCTTTGTCTTTTAATTCCCAACTTTTTATTCCCGACATAAAAAGCAGAAATTGAAATGAGATCTGTAAAGTGCAAAAAAAATAAAAAGAGAGAGAGAGAAAAGACATTGAAAGTGAGCAGAAAGACAAAGATTGGGGTGAGACAAGGGGAAATTGCAAGAGGAGGAACAGAGAGGAGAGAGAAACGAGGATGAGGGCAACCAGGCTGAGAGGCAGAGGACAAAGAGAGATGAGGCAGGTTTAAGAGGAAAGTTGGATTGTGGTTAGAAAGGCAGAAACAGATCGCCAAAGGTAAGAGAAGAAATCTACATTGAATTAGATTTTGAAGGGAGCAAACAAGCTGCCCCGACCATTGTCATTCCCAGATCAGCGAATACTGACATTTTGTCTCACATACAGACACACAAGGCTTTCATCTAACGCCAATGTAAACCCATCTTCAGCAATATTAGACTCAGAGCAAGTCCGGTGACGTACAGCAGGAGAAAGAGCAACAAAGACCACATAGGAAAGAGGAGGTTGGGCTGGATGGATGGATAGGACAAACACAGGACTTTTACACAGGAGACCGATGTTCATGTTCCATGTAAAACCAAAAGTCAACGTTGACTTATTATTTCACAACTATAATCCTACTCAACTATGAAAGTCAACTATGACTTTCACAACTATGATCCTTTACTAATCCTAACAAAGTAGTTCTGGTGTCTAAACCTGAAATTAATTGTGACGATTTCATGTTAAAAAGTCTATCTGAAAGCAAACTTCTTCCAGAATTAGAGTTAGTAGAAAGCCTGAGAGAGAGAGAGTGAGCTTCCACTTCTGATTTTTAATGTTAAAACACATCTTATTCGAAAGTATGTGTGTCTTCAAAACCCTGTATCTCCTGTGTCTTGTCTGAGGTCTCAGGCCTGAGTGTGGTGTTGAGCAGAAGCTCTTGGAGGAGAACAGGTTTCTCATGGTTTTGCTCTTGTCCATTCAGGCGTCCGAGAGATGTGATTGGTGGGTTGTTTTTTTTTTTGTGTGTGATACTTTATCGATCCCTGAAGGAGAAACACAGCTTTTGTCTACAGTGAGGTCAGGGTCAAGGGCCAGAACAGCAGCGCTCGGTTAAAGATTCACTGACTTGCTCAAGGACACTTCAACAGGGTGGACACTTGCTTAAAGCGGGGGCAAAAATCTCGACCTGGTTAAAAGACAGGCTCTGTGTGCTACACTGCCCCATCTCAGCAAAAGACAGAGGTGTGTGTGTGTGGTTCTGCCTCCCAGCTTGTAATCAATAGTAGTGGAAAAATATGTGTTGACCATATTTGAGCAGTGACCAAATCTGTCTTGTGTTTATATGTATGTATAGAGGATGTTAAAGTGTTACAACTTACTCAGGTTGGGTGACAGGAGGCGTGTCCTGCGAAGTCGTCTCATTGTAGCTGGTAGTTTCTTGGCTATTTTTACAATAAATATATGAGTTTCTTTTCCACCGAAACCAAAATATGTCAATATATTTTTCAATCAAATCCTCATCTCCATTATTTTGAATTCCACAGTCTTTCCACATACCACCTGGTAACTGCTGATGTCTACTCTTGGGTCCAAGTCCTGTTTGGACTGTATTTGTTGCAGCAGCAGCAGTGGATATAGTTGTTGTAGCAAAGTAAAACAATAAAAACTACAGTAAAAACGTTTTAGACATATTTTGATTTGAATTAAAAATCTGAATCTAGGTCATTGTCTCAGTGCCTTTTTTCTGTTTCCACAGTCCCTTTCCCTGGAATAAAGACTTATGTGGACCCTGATACATATGAAGACCCCACGCAGGCCGTGCACGAGTTCACCAAAGAGATCGACCCCTCCAGGATCCGCATTGAGAGGGTGATCGGAGCCGGTATACACGCACACGCACACACACACACACACACACACACATGCACACACAGGCCTACACTCACAGACACTCCATCCACCTGCGTCTCACTGATTCGTGGGCGGAGGAGGATCATTTCACATTGGTTATGATAACAATAGCTTTAAATGTGCCATAGGAGATGATCTATTTTCACTCCGCGCGCATAATTGCCGTGAACCCCCTCCACTCCATTGTGTGCGCTGAACAGGACGCCTTTTTCCATTTCCCAGAGTCTCGCTGTCATTTTCTCTGCACAGACTGCAGGAATATTAAAGCTTTAACAGGTTTAGAGAACAAAAGAAAGTGTAAGAATAGATTCAAGGCTTTTTTTAGAAGGTGAAAGAGAGAATTTCATGAAGTTTAACTAATCAGAGAAGAAGCATTAATGCTGGAGTTTAGATGGGAACTGCAACACTGCCCCCAGGTGGAATACTGTCCGGCCTGCTGCTGGTGGAGGAGTAGCTTGGTGATAGACTCCTCACACTGTTCGTGTGTCTGTGTGTGTGTGCGTGTGTGTGATTCAGGTGAGTTTGGCGAGGTGTGCAGCGGCCGCCTGAGAACACCGGGGAAGAAGGAGATCGCCGTGGCCATAAAGACACTGAAAGGCGGATACGTGGAGCGACAGAGGCGGGACTTCCTGCGCGAGGCATCAATCATGGGCCAGTTTGACCACCCCAACATCATCAGACTGGAGGGCGTGGTCACCAAAAGTAAGTGTGATTATGGGAGATTGGACATGACGTTACATCCTTGTTACCAATGCACTGACAAATCCAGTCTTGGATTGTGAGTAAATACAGACATGTTCTCGGATACTGTGTGTGTGTGTGCACTGGTAATTGGCCCCTCTCCTCTCACAGTATGTGTGCTGCATTTTCCCACATATGAATTCCCGTAACTCGCAGAGACAAGAACAATGTGTCGTATAAACATTTGCTGCTCAGTCACTATCTTTCAATCAAAAACACTCCCTTCGGTTTTGTTGTCTGGGGGCGACCCAGATGCTGCACTCACATCAAGCGCTCGGCTTAAAAGCAGAATGAAATGCAACAAGAGCATTTTGAAATTGCTATCTCTTTACCCACCACTGTGTTTACCACAGTCTAATGGATGAATGTATGCCTTTGGTTGTTTGAATGGCAAATTGCAGTAAAAGGGCTCTTTAAAGTTGCAGCCGTCTCATTTTCAGGTATGAAAAACTCGTGGCTGAGTGTGTTTCTCTTGGTATTTACAAGATTAGTGAACTGACGCCGTTCTGTTTGTACACATAGTTGCGTTGTGTGTTTATGCCTTGTGTCTGAGTCTGCACTATCCTCTACATACCTAAAGCGACTGTGTGTGTGTGTGTGTTTGTATTGTGCGTGGTCGTGTTAGTTTTAATGCACTGTTTTTGTGCAGGAATTTTTTTATCTACAAAAGGTGTGTGTGTGTGTGTGTGTGTGTGTGTGTGTGTGTGTGTGTGTGTGNGTGTGTGTGTGTGTGTGTGTGTGTGTGTGTGTGTGTGTGTGTGTGTGTGTGTGTGTGGACGTGTTAATGAGCTCTGTTTTACGGGGCTCACCCGGCGCAACATATGGTTGTTTTTACAGGGGGTGTATAAACTGAGACATCGCTGTGAATATAAATGTGTCCCCTGAAGACTTTACTTTCTCCTTCCTGAATGTAGATAGAGGACACTCCTCAGCTTTGACCCTGCTGACAAGGATTCAACTGATAAGGGCCTTTAGAGGCCGATACTGTCATTATTGCATTAAAGCTGCTGATTGCTGATTTATTTTTTTTTGTGCCAATAGAGTTAGACATAGTTTTTAAAGTCTACATCTCTGAAGCTGCTGAGGGAAAGAAAAAGGATAAGGAACATTTTCTCTGTGGCCAGGAAGAACTTTTCGTCACATCAGGTGGTCAGCAACAGAATGGTCAAATCATGTGTCAGCAAAATCCTCAAATCACGTGGTCACTAAATCATGTGGTCGGTAACTCCAGCCAGCTGCACCAAATGACTACATATTTCTAAGTGGCAACTTTTACACAGCTGTTAATATCAGTCAAAATATTATATTTGTCCAATTATTTGGATTTTTTTTAACCTTTCAATCCAATTAATCTTAAAAATCAACATCATGAATCCATGAACTCTTAATTTTCCTCTAATAGTTTCCCTTGAGTAGCTTTAAAATTCATAGCTTTAAAATTCACTCTGAACATCTCTTCTGTTTTAACTTAGCAACACTTTGACAAAGTGAATAATTCAAGATCCACTTACTAGCTTTTTTTTTCTAATGGTGCAGTTGAAAGCTCCGGTAAAAGCTAGTAAATGGACCTTGAGTTCAGATATCTCTTCAGTCAAACTTTGCATGAGAATGTTGCTTATAGCATATTAATAACTATCAAAGAGCCATAAAAACTAGAGAGAGACTGTATTCTTATATTGCAAGAATCATATTTTGTTACTTATATTTGAGTTTTAAACATGTTTCTCATGAACTGTAAAACAATAAAAGCATGAAATATACTATAATTACATACAACTCATGTACTGTAATTGGACTGAATCAAACATGAGAAGAAATAATCAGGTCGACCAGCTTCTTAGTCATCTGTGTTTGGTAAAGGGAGGAAGTTAGAAGAACGGAACATTTCCCATGACTGCCGATCCAATGATGCATGTGTGCACCCACAAACACACGCACACACACTGTGCGCACCAAATCACACAATCAAAAGCCATTTTTGCTTGGCATCATATATAGAGAGACATTAATTCTGAGTATCCCTCTTCTGTCTGCCTGCCTGTCTCTCTCTCTCTCTCTCTCTGTCTCTCTCTCTCTTCCTCTCTCTCTGTCTCTCTCTCTCTCTCTGTCTCTCTCTCCCTCTCTCTCTCTGTCTCTCTCTCTCTCTCTCTCTCTCTCTCTCTCTCTCTGTCTCTATCTATCTCTCACTCCCTACATCTGTTGTTGATCTTCGGAGACTAATTATGGAGAGTATTGTGCTGTGACTGACTGCTATACCTGCTCTGAAATAACAGGTGACGCATTAGACTCGGTTAACAGGTGCGTTTGTTTTTGTTCAGCCGCTGCACTGCATAACTATATATTGTCTCCAGACCTTGCTCATTAGCTCAGGAAAGCCAAGCTTGATCAAATAATTTCCTGTCCGTCCCTGCCAGCGCTGTTGCTGAGGGAGAAAGCATCTCCACATGTGAGGGTATGATGATAAGATATTGCAGATTAAAAAGGAAAAAACATGCTTATTTGGTCGAAAGTGAGAGAGGTTCTGCTCAACCATGCATCCATATACCCACTGGTACTTCTATTCTCTGGCGACAGGAATGTAGGTTTGGGATCAGTATACCCCTGTTGATGATATGCTTGACTCAGCTTTGATTATTTAATATGTTAAAAGCATTCAAGCTGTGTAAAAATGAACGTTAACACATGCAATATATCTCTGTTTTATCTGACGGTGTGTTGATTTTAAGCATCCCTTTCTGAACGCCACCGTCTTTTCTCATATTATATTTGCTCTAGATGACCTCATCACTCACAATGAAAGATTGCCCCATCCGAAAAAAAAGTCCCTACCAATAAAAATAATCACACACCGTGCAAAAGTAGCATTTATAAAAGTGCACAATACAAAAGTGTGTGTGTTCTCTCAAGGAGCAATTTTTTTTCACCCAGACCTGTTTAGCATTTGTTGTGAACCTCAGAGGAAGGAGCAGTAGGAGATGAGTCCTTGGCAATCCGGTGGAACAATTACGTTTTGGAGACTTCCAGCTTTACACGGAAAAAGTTCAAAAAGTAGTTTTGAGCTGCTCTTTATCAAAAGCGGTGGAGAAGGTAACCCAACGTGTATTTGTCAAACCGACCAGTTCTCATCCTTATAAAACATGTGGCTTAATTGGAACATAAATCTCACCTTTGTGTGGTGTGTTTGGTTTGTTTTCGAGTGCAGACACAGTGGTCTTATTGTCTCCCCTCGTAGCCGGTGGTGAAAATAAGACGAGTAAGCGAATGAGTCTCTCTTAAAAACTTACCACACAAAGGTGAAAGGTGAAGGCAGAAACTTCCATAAAGCCAGTTGCAGTGAACGAGACAGTCCAAATGTCGTGTTCTGCTCAGTGTTTTTAGTTTTAATACAAATGAATAGTTTGTGTGTGTCATCTTAATTTACAGTTCCACTTGTTCATTCAGCTGAAAACACATAATATGATGGTGACAGAAGGCTCGCTGGCATCAGTCAGTCCCACCTGCTGCCTCCTGTCTCTCTAATGAGATGTTGAGTCCCTAAAAAACAATAACACCACTAACATTGTGCTTGTTATTGCCTGTCTGTTAAAGCGGTTGTCATCATTTGGAGGGGGTGAGGATGTGGTGACAGACGCCATTTCGACTTATTGTAACATGTCACAATCTGTGATATATCTCTTTTTTGTGATTTTGTGTCTGACTTGCTTAATTTCAGCGATGCACTGTGCAGAATCTCTACCAGTTAACTGTGGAAATATGGAAATTCACAGACTCGCAAAAAGTGGCACGGCTATTACACGTTGCGCTCCTGCACCGTGAAACAAGAAAACATCCTGATACTACGTCTTCCGTCACGTTCCCATGTGAGGAGGCAAAGCTGTCTTGAATCTGAAGTGTGATATCATGGTGTTACTTCACCACAGTAACACTTTTATTTCTGTTTCCAGCAGTTCAGAGTGGTTTACAGCTCACCGGCACACAGGCCTGGACAACTGCCTCCCAGCTGTAAACCAGTCAATCTGTAACACCGTAGGGATCCTCTGTGGGGAAACAATAACATTTGGAAAGAGAGCTTGTGCTCGCACCTGTTTCCAACTAATGTTTTATGTCATACATGGGCTGAATACTGAGCAGGTCCCGTTCGGCAGCTTGGACATGTTGATGGAAAAGTTTTATGAATTGTGCGTCTTGACTCGATGCATCAATCAAACCGCTGATGGTCCGTGTGTCCCCAGCTCTCGCTTTCCTTTTCTGTGTCTCAGACTGGCGCACACACACACACACACACACACACATACACACACACTTTGTGATTTTGTCAGCTCGTGTTTACCAAAACTAAATGTGTCGCCTCTACAACTCCAAATATAATCTTGTGGTTGATCAGAGGAAAATTTGTGTCTCCAAGACTTTCACAGACATTCTGTTCTTCTTTACTGCAGAAGTTCAATGTTAAAGTATTAACATGTTGAAGTTCATAGTTAAAGTGGACACTTGCCAGAAATGGAACCTGGGCTCTTCGTCTCTGAGAAAATTCTGTGTTTTGTCAAGATAACAAAGCAACAGAAAGATATGAAAACAATAAATGACTCTTTGGTTTAGTTAAGCTCGAAATCAAGTCAAGAGAAGAGACTAAATACACACTCCCTCCTACGCATGTCACAATTCAAGATCTTTTATTCATTAGCTTTATTTTCTTCATCACATATATTCCTCATTAGTCCTTCATTTATTCAGTTAGCAGACACGTAGCTATAAATAAACGGCCTCATTTATCAGCCAGAAGTTGTCTCGGTTTGTTCTTTGAAACAGAAGACAAAGGTCAACGTATTGAAACAAAATTCCGTTTTATGAGACTGATCATTTTTAACATGAAACACCGCCAAGAGCATCTCTGATCCGAAAATATCAGCTGCACACTAAATTTAACTGTACCTCTTTTTTGCAGCAAATGGAAGAGGCTCAGGTGTCATTACATGACCGTAACGTGATCTGTGGATGCACATACACACAGAGCACTTTTCATTTGCTTTGTCCCTGTAAACAGAAAAGCAGTGGATCTCTCTGAGGAGCAGGCTCGGCTTTATCTCTGAGTATTTTAGTCACGAGCGTTCAAATGATCTCACAACTGATTTGACATTGGAAAACTGACGTTATTTGCATTGATTTACGTGACACACTCTTACTCACCTATTCCAGTCCTGTCCACTGTCGACTGTCTTAATAGCAAAAGACAGCAAACAAACCGTCTCTGGAGAAGTAAGGAGTGTGTGTTGTGTTTGTGTGTTGGCAGGCAGGCCTGTGATGATCGTGGTGGAGTACATGGAGAACGGATCGCTGGACTCTTTTCTGAGGGTGAGTGTTGAGAGAACAGAGGACGGACGTGTGTTTATGCGTTCATGGCTTCAGGTGATATTCTTGTGGGAAATAAACACATGACAACAACACTGATATAAATGCGGTGTAAAAGAAAACATGGCGTATCTAGTGAGGGCCTTTGTCTGTAAAAGCGTCGCTACCTTTGCATGTCTCTGTTATTCATTTTTAAAGGCTTGCAGGCAGAAAGCGAGATCATCCCCGGTTAGAAAAACAGGCGACGTCGTCTCTGTTTTGGCTCTGGAGAAGATAAAATGGGAGCTATATTTCACATCTGAAGCATATTGTCCTGTCAATAAACTGCCAGCATTATTTGAAAAAACCATTACTGTTGCTCCATACACAGTGTAATTTCTTTGTCTTTTTTGTTTTTGCTTCCCGTCTTTATCGACCCTCCTGTTCTCTCTCATCATATTCGACGTCTCCTTCTCAGTTCATTTTTCCTCTGTGTCCTTCTCTCCGCTGTCAGCAACACGACGGTCACTTCACCGTCATCCAGTTGGTGGGCATGCTGCGCGGCATCGCCTCGGGCATGAAGTATCTCTCAGACATGGGCTACGTTCACCGAGACCTGGCAGCTCGTAACATCCTGGTCAACAGCAATCTGGTGTGTAAAGTGTCAGACTTCGGCCTGTCCCGAGTCCTGGAGGACGACCCGGAGGCGGCTTACACCACAACGGTAAACAAGCCTCTCAAATCAAGCAGCTACTACTTATCTATTACAGGTTATAACAAAGCTGAGTTAAAACATCTCCATAGTACAGGCTCCAAACTGGGGTTCAGTTCATTCATTGATTTGTACCATGTGAACAGCATTTTGGGTCAGATATTGTCATTTTGGTCACATGGATACTGCTTTGTTTTTGTTGTTAGTTTGTCTCAAAATATTGCATTAAAGGTAATGAAATGGTCAGATATCAGCAGTTTGGCACTGGCTTCCAAAGCCCTTCACACAATTTCACAAGTGTAATTCTTCTGCATTTAAAAGCCTATAATGAAAATAATGTTATAGTCCACCAAATAAAACTGTTATCCTCCTTTTCGTAGAAGTGAGTTTTGCATGTTTCAGCTCTATGAGTAAAAACGGTGGCGGCACTAAACATCTCTTATGCACATTGCTTTTGGAAATTGCTTTGAGAGGTTTCTATTACTTTTATATGGAGCTGCATTTGTGTTTAAAGACAGGAAGGTTATTTAAT